>JALJCO010013576.1:0-132500 GCA_023101725.1 Atherinomorus stipes | reverse complement strand
TTGGACAAACAACAGAAAACATAAAAAACATAGCATAGCATACAGGCCCGGGAAGACTTGAGGATGCGACAGATGCCCACGCTTCTTTGGTGTCAGAGAAGGAAAATGATTACATGAGGGTTGGGTAGGTGAGCAAAAAAAGAGCATGTAGGCTACACGAGTGCTGCTGAATCAGAACTCGGGTACAGGGAAAAAAAAAACACACTATAACAATTAAGCACAATACTCAGACTAATACAACTGAACGACCACACACATCATGAACCATGAGGGAGGGGGAAGGAGGAGGAGGAGGAGTCCAGAGCCCAGTGGTGGAGAGGACGCAGCTCCGGACAAGTGTATCCATCTGTGGCTTGCAACCCAGTGGGCGTGTCATATAGTGGGCGTGTCGCATAGTGGGTGGGTCTGGTTAGGTTTAGGGGAAGGGTCAGGGTTAGGGCTAGATTTTACCGTGCTCCCATTGGCCTGGTGGGTGTGTCGTCGAGTAACGCCACTCTACGACACGCCCCTGTCTTGTGAGCCGCAGATAGACCCTTCTCGCTCCGGATGGGCGCATCCTTCTATCCGCCGCCGGTTCCTGGTGGGAGGAGATTAAGGACCAAGGGGAGACATGAGACATGGCGAGGCAGGGGAGCAGAGAGTCTGTTTGCATTCCTTCCAAGGCAAGTTGACATGGCCAAGGCCATTTTGTGGGAGGCCAGGTGGCAGATAGGACTTGTTAGAGACAGGCAGAGTTGTTTTGACTCTACCTTCAGTCCTTCACTGGGCTGTGGCGGTCTAATTCATCCGAATAATTGGTTCTCCTCCTTCGGTCCGAACCGAGAGCTTCTCCAAGGTAGTTTCCATCACATCCTGCGTGCGCTTGAATTCGCACTGGGACTGAGTCTGAGTGTTCGGGGCTTGGAAAATCGCCTGTTCAGACAGCTTCGCCATGGCTGTCTGCCTCTGCTGTTTCCGATAGACCAGGTACCAACCTACTCCAATCAGCAGGAACCCAGTTAATCACCAATTAGTAGGTATCCTCCACGTCCTCCACAGATAGATTTGAGAGGCACAAGACCCCCCATTTCTTCCAGGAATCCATGGTGTACCCCGCAGGACTGGTTCCATCTGGACAAGATGCTGCCCCCGTACCTTGTCTCATGGTGGAAAAAATTTTATCCATGTTGTTGAAAGCCCAGCTGACCAAATCCATGGTGTAATTTAGGGTTTAGGAAGAAAAATGCAGAGAGAGTCTCAGTAGATCCGACAGACAAAGTAGCAGGAGAACAGAGGGGAGGAGAAAAGGAAAAGCGTCTGCACTCGCCAAGAGCCGGAAGCAGTATTTGAGTTACTGCTGCCTCTTTATCATCTTCAAGCTGTCTACCCTTTCTCCTCTGACCTCTGACATCAACAGGGCAATTTTGTTCACACACCTGCTGGTTATTTAATATTTTCAAACCATGGAGATGGTGGTGTGTGAAAATCCCAACAGATCACCACTGTCTGAAATACTCAGACCAACAACCATAACATACCATGCTCAAAGTCCCTGAAAACCCCGTTCTTCTCCATCCTGATGTTCAACTTGAACTACAACATATTGGCCCTCATTTATCAAACGATCGTAGAAATGGTCGCCAATCTGATCTGGTCGCAAAATGGTCGTACGAGTGGACCCACGTGTGATTTATTAAAACGTTTGTATCGGACCAATCTCGTCGTACGAACAAAAGAGTCTTGATAAATTCCACAGCTGAAATCCATCGTAATTTAAATGTCACGCCCACGCTTACGCCCATAAACATTCATGAATATGAGGCTTCACCCAGCGAGGTTGAACCGTGGAGAGGAGAGATTCTGCCAAAAAAGAAACTTTTGGGGGGATCAAGACAGAATTCCTCATTTGTGAGGTGGGAAAGATTAAAGGGGTGCTGTTTGGCAGCTTAAAAACCGGAGTCAGAGACATGCACAAAAACTAGAGATGTCCCGATCAGGGTTTTTTGGTCCGTGTACCTCGCGGCCATTCGTTTTTCGTTTTGATATCAAAAAACGAAAAACGAGAATCCAACCTATTTCCGATTTTCGTTTGGAAGAAAATAAACAAAAAACGGGAAACGAGTCATCTCCCGTTTTTCGTTTTGAAATCGGAAATCGAAAAACGGAAAACGAACCGTTATCTGATTTTCTATTACAGGTTTATTTTTTACAAAGTCGGGAAATAAAAAACAACCAAAATTCATTTCTCAATCTTGCTTTGGCTTGAACCGGAAGAGCATTCTTCTTCTGCTGCTGCTGCTGAAACTACCCTGCGGCGTATGGACCAATCACCTGGCTTTGTTCGCTCACACCCACCTCCACCTGCTGCCAAGGGGTTCGGCTGCTACAGCTACAGCTTGCCTCGGGAAATAATGGTTGATTCGTGCTTTTGATGTTCTGATCAACATTCCAGGATGGGATTTAATTTTCTAGTTCGCCAGCTGATCCTGAACGACGAGCTAAATGTGATGCTGCTATGAAACGTGATAACTGGAGGCCATCCGAGAGTTCTCGGCTGTGCAGCAGCCTGGTAGCAGCACTTTCTCAGTGGTAAGTTTCCTGCTAATTCTGTTTTGTTCGCTTTCCAAGTATATTTTAGGTGAGCTGGTCTGAGTTAATTTAAAATGACGATAATGCATCACTAAAATGCAGCAAACCGCGGTTGTTTTAACGTTGTTACGACCAGATGCTTCACGTTTGTCGGTTGCACAAAACACGTCTGACGAAGGCATAATGTGTGTGTGTGTGTGTGTGTGTGTGTGTGTGTGTGCCCAGGTAAACAGGTGACAACCCGCTGTCCCCAGCCGATGTGCCGTCCATCTTCGTGTTTGTCTGCGATCCAGAGGAAAGAAGAACCAGGGAAGATCTGGAAACGTTTGCAAGGACAACAAGCTAACGAGAGTTTTCAGTTCTCAGTACAAATAAAAACTTACAGACTTTTATTGTCCTTTATGGTGTCAATAATCTAAACATAAACAGCTGCTTCCTCTCAGTTATTGTAACGTTAGCTAAATATGTCGGGACGTCCCGAATGTTTACATGGTGTTAATGTTATCTGGCTCTGCTGTTTTCATCTTTTACATGAAGAGGAAATACTTTACTTTTTTTCAGTCTTTGGTTACATCCCGCATGGGTGGCAGAAACCTAACCTGGCTGGGACTATGCACCCATCTGGCATTTTATGTGTAGGCTACACTCTAATATTTCGGACTGATAGGCTATGTGGAAATATATATGAGGAAGATTGTAGAAATGGTTCTATGAAAACGATATGACGATTGAGAGAAAGCTGTACTTTTGCTTTTGGGTAAATTCCACCTAAACAAAAGAGATGGTCGGACTCCAGCCCAGCTTTACACGTTTTCTGCATTAATCCATATTAAACCTTTAAAAATTACATAAATAACAAAAATGGTATCAAAACTAAGCCAGTCATTGACAAACCGGATCCG
The DNA here is from genome assembly GCA_023101725.1 of Atherinomorus stipes. NCBI lineage: Eukaryota > Metazoa > Chordata > Actinopteri > Atheriniformes > Atherinidae > Atherinomorus > Atherinomorus stipes. Next base: position 129,030 of record JALJCO010013576.1, on the reverse strand, counting down.
TAGGCCTATGTTAATTATTGAACTGAATGGGTTCTCTTATTATTGCGGCAAAACGGAACTAAAGAACCTCTGTGGGCTAAACTTAGGGTTATCTATCAGACGCGCGTGTTCCAGGGAACAACTCCAAAGCACTTCTGTCAAAGCGATGACGTTTATTCCCTTTGATTCAGCGGATTCAAATGTCCAGCTTAATCAAAGACTAAAGCGTTAGACTAACGGACTGCACAAAAAAAATAATACGCGGTAAGCAGAAATTAGGACTACCGCCCGGCTCATCCCACTCCCTCATCCTAACAATCTCTGTGAGTCAGGAGGTGCACCTCAAACATTGTTGAGGAGCTTAGACACACCCACCACCCAGGTGCTGATGCTGCGCGTCACCTGTCACCTAATGAATGAATATCCAATCGCCTAATATGGCTCCTATACACTTCTGATACATGTGCTTAATACCATTTGAAGTCATCTCCCCATGTTACACTACTTTTCATAGTTTGTAGGACAATTTATTAGTCTATTAAAGTTTATTTTAAAACGAGAGAGAGAGAGCGCGCGACTGCAACAGCTGTGGAGTGACTTGATGCAGGCTCTCGTTTAGGGTGGACGGTGCTGGAAGATTTTGCTCTTTCAAAGCCAATTCAGCTTTTATGTGGGCAGATCAGACAGGTATATTTTGATAAATTAAAGAAATTGCCTTTGTTAGTGCTCAAGACCCTTACGATTATCCCAAATCCTTGTTTACAAACCTTCAAAACTGCCAACAGACGGAGATATTGCTGCCTGCTACCATGACATTTACAACAACCACATCAGTCGAAAATTGCACTTCACCGGAGGAGAAATAAAATCTAGAAGTCATCAGATGTTTCTGCATGTAAATATCTGGTGCAGGACGGCATCAGACTGTCAGCTGTGAAGTGTCCCAGACAAAGTAGGCCATTTCCTCTTCATGTAAAAGATGAAAACAGCAGAGCCAGATAACATTAACACCATAACATTCGGGACGTCCCGACATATTTAGCTAACGTTACAATAACTGAGAGGAAGCAGCTGTTTATGTTTAGTTTATTGACACCATAAAGGACAATAAAAGTCTGTAAGTTTTTATTTGTACTGAGAACTGAAAACTCTCGTTAGCTTGTTGTCCTTGCAAACGTTTCCAGATCTTCCCTGGTTCTTCTTTCCTCTGGATCGCAGACAAACACGAAGATGGACGGCACATCGGCTGGGGACAGCGGGTTGTCACCTGTTTACCTGGGACACACACACACACACACACACACACACACACACACACACACACACATTATGCCTTCGTCAGACGTGTTTTGTGCAACCGACAAACGTGAAGCATCTGGTCGTAACAACGTTAAAACAACCGCGGTTTGCTGCATTTTAGTGATGCATTATCGTCATTTTAAATTAACTCAGACCAGCTCACCTAAAATATACTTGGAAAGCGAACAAAACAGAATTAGCAGGAAACTTACCACTGAGAAAGTGCTGCTACCAGGCTGCTGCACAGCCGAGAACTCTCGGATGGCCTCCAGTTATCACGTTTCATAGCAGCATCACATTTAGCTCGTCGTTCAGGATCAGCTGGCGAACTAGAAAATTAAATCCCATCCTGGAATGTTGATCAGAACATCAAAAGCACGAATCAACCATTATTTCCCGAGGCAAGCTGTAGCTGTAGCAGCCGAACCCCTTGGCAGCAGGTGGAGGTGGGTGTGAGCGAACAAAGCCAGGTGATTGGTCCATACGCCGCAGGGTAGTTTCAGCAGCAGCAGCAGAAGAAGAATGCTCTTCCGGTTCAAGCCAAGATTGAGAAATGAATTTTGGTTGTTTTTTATTTCCCGACTTTGTAAAAAATAAACCTGTAATAGAAAATCAGAAAACGGTTCGTTTTCCGTTTTTCGATTTCCGATTTCAAAACGAAAAACGGGAGATGACTCGTTTCCCGTTTTTTGTTTATTTTCTTCCAAACGAAAATCGGAAATAGGTTGGATTCTCGTTTTTCGTTTTTTATATCAAAACGAAAAACGAATGGCCGCGAGGTACACGGACCTTTTTTGCCCCCGATTCCAAGTACGAGTCATTTGATTTTGAGGATCGGCCGATACCGAGTCCCGATCCGATACTTCTATAATAAAATGAAAATTTAAGAGAAAAAGAGAGTGTTTCCCCCACAGCAGTGGTCTGTAGGGGAAACACTGCTGCCTAATCTGATTCTGAATCCTATCAGCTCGAAGGTGCAATTGGGGAATCAAGAGGTGCCATATTTGTTGTATTTTTTCGTTTTATTTATTCTTATTTTACTTTATTATGACACCTCCTCTGATCAATTACATTCTTCCAGCCATATTCTAAAAAAGAAAACATATTTAGCATACATTTATATACCAAACTAACGTCAAATTAATGAGTAAGTAATCATTTATGCATGTCTGTGGAAATCACAAATGAAGCTGGTTATTTCTCCATTTCTCTGAAGTTTGGAAACACATGATTATTTTTGGACAGCAAATAAAACCAACACTAGATTTCAAATAAACTCTGAAACAACAGATAGGCCTAATGTAATGTGTGCTTCGGTTTTACTCCGTTCATTAATGGAAAACAAAGTTTAAGCAGCTTTCTTTTCTTTTTTCTGTCACTTCTCCGCGGGTCACGTCAACCAGCAGCCCCGTCAAACCCGCAGCGATGCACGCGCTGCGCGCGCGCGCTGCGCGCGCTGCACAACTAACGTTAAACCAGCACATTGTCGCGTTGCTTCGCTAAATATGAACCACGTGTTACACGTTATGTTGACTTATTGTTGTTTGCTTTGATTAATGGATCAAACTTTTTAAAAGCGGCTCATCAGTTCAGCTGCAGCCGCCTTCCCTGTAGTCATGTCTGAGTGAGCAGGCTGCTGCCTGCTGGTGCATTACATTTAAACTCCTGCACCGCCCGGTGATGCTGTAAACAGCGCTGAGCTGCGTGCAGGACGGGGCGGTTCACATGAGGCAGAATCAAACCAACCGCTGGTCATAAAACCGAAACTGAGAGGAAACCACGCAGAGGAAAAAGAGGAGCAGCCCGCTGCTGCCGTATCAGTAAAGGAAACATTTAACCGATCCCTGATCGGGAAGTAACAGCCGATTCCGATCGAGTCTGAAATCACGTGATCGGGCCCCGATCACGTGATCGGATCGGGACATCTCTAACAAAAACTCTGCACGGAAGAGGATCAGTCAGCCTCACCCGTGATGAACAGCCGGCTGAGATATTAATAAAAGTCTCAATCTAGGCCTGGCTTGTATGTTTTTTGCGTTTTATTAGTTATTAAATTTAATAATAGCCCACATCTGATAGCAACGTCCCAATTCTTTTGCCAATGTGTCAAGAAAAAGTAGTCTAATATGAAACGCGCCACCAAAAGATGTTTCACCAGCACCTCCGCTTTCCTCCGCTCCTATGTGGCAGTTTTACCAGCGGGGTGAGGAGATGGACGAAGACTGCAAAGCACTTGTCTCCTAGAACTATATGTTAATGATTTTAATAATTTGTTGAGATAACTGGAGGAATTAAATTCAGTCACAGCTATTTTTGTAATTTTGGAATACATTCACTTTTTTCCTTTTTCTTTGCAAATGGGTTCATTCTTACTGCTGATATGTGAATACTTATGTTTAAATGACAGTTTGTGGTTTGGTTAATAAATATTTTCATGATCTGCTGCGCCACGCTGCAAAACCTCACTGACTTAAACTTGCGTACACAAACTCAGAGCTGTCGTGAGATTTGATCGTATCCTACGATCACGTCCAAATTGATAAATGCCGAGTCTTGCGTGGAAATGGTCGTACGCACAGATTTTCGTCGTACGATCATTTGATAAATGAGGGCCATTATCTTGACTATGTTAACATGTCTAAATGTATTGAGTTGCTGCCATGTGATAAACAAGTGATTAAACAAGTTTAAGTGTAGCAGTTTTCTCTGTGACGCACCCCCTATCGACAGCTAAACTAGCATCCATTTGAATCGTACCTGTTCTGTGAGCTCACTCCAGCCAGTGAAAGACAGTAGGGCTGGACAATTAATCGAATTTTAATCGTGATTTCAATTTTGCCTTTTCATGATCGTAAAAACACTGTAATTGAAGAAAAACAATTAATCCTGAAGTGAACAGACTGGTAGAGCTATAGGAAGCAAACTGCAGGGAGTATAGAACAGGAATGCATGTAGACTGGGTATTCATTTTTGTTGCTATTATTGTCTTATATATTCTTATTTTACTCCTTTACTTGCTTCTAATTTATTTCCGGTTTTACTTTTTTTTTGTTATATTTGAAGTTGAGTTTTGGTGGTTCAATACTTCAATACTCAACACTTTTTATAAAATCAATGAATAATCGTGTATATTAATCATGATTTCAATATCAGTCAAAATAATCGTGATTATAATTTTTTCCATAATCGTCGAGCCCTAAAAGACAGTCTTATCTTGACTCTTGTTCTGTCCCTTCTTCTCTTTCTTCTCCTCTCTTTCCCCTGTAATGTTTCCTTGCGTTTCTTTGCTGAATCCGACATGATGCGCGTTCAAAACACCCGCTGTGTTCATATTTGGTTCATATCCGTTTGCTAGTAAGTGGCGCACTGCGCAACCAATGGTTGGCTGCAATGTCACAGTCATGTCCCAGATGCAAAACTAGCATAGCATAGTTTCTGAGCCCCGGGACGCCTCTGGTCAGTGACGGCTTGAAAATGAGCATGATGAATATTGGTGTGCCATCAAAACGAGTCAGAAATGCATATTTTTCAGGTCTAAAAGTTACATAGTTGTCTTTAAAGGGTCAAATGCGACTTCATTCTGGAGCGACATACACCACAATTCTGTGCCGTGGACAAAACTGAAGACGGAAGTTAGTCGCGCTCAATGAGTCAAACATGGAGGACAGCGGTTATGGATTCAACCAGCGGAGGGACAGTGAAGTTTCAGACTTTATTAGTATTTGGGGTGACAGTTCTGTACAAGCCAAACTTGAAGGGTCATGTTGCAATCAACATGTGTTCGAAAGAATTTCTAAGGAAATGTCTGCAATGAGCAAAAGGAGGATGTGGTTGCAAAGCCAAGTGAAAAACCTAGAGCCAAGCTGTCAGCCGTTACAGCTACTGGATAGTTCCGTGGCACTCATCTTCAGGCACAGAACTATCCAGCAGCTACACTTTTTGCTGGACAACAGCATGTGCTTGCTAGCTTAACTGCTAGCACAAAAAACAAAATTACTGGAGTGGAAATCAGTTTCCATTGGAGGAAACCCAGATCGACTTTATGTGTATCTCATTGGTACATGGTGTTAGTCAGGCTGGCATGCCATGCAAGAAGATGAGCTTGCAACTCCAGAGACTGGAACAAGTTCAGCTGAGTGTGAAGATGCAGACACTGAAAATGATAAGCTAACAGTAACAAAAACCATTCAACTAAATTTATACATAATAATATGTATCTTACTCGGATTGTTATCAGAAATTACCTTAAGTCCTTGTAGCAGGTTGTGCTCTGAGCAAATTGCAGATTACAATGTTTTGAGGTGTTATACTTAGTACACTTAGGTATTGATTTGTCACCCACAAGGTGTAAGGGATGATTCAAGTTTTATAGGTGTAGTTCATGACAGTACTTGTGTGTGGTTGGTTTGTCTTTTAATTCTGAAAATTGTTGGGTTTTTTTTTTAGAATTTATTTAAGTCAAACTTTTAACACTCCACAGTATAGATGCACTCAAGATCAACAATAAACAAATACAGATATGCAGTGAAATGGTTTAATTTGTGTCTGATTATTTCAAACAGTTTATGTATGGATGGATGTAAAAAAGTTGCATAGGTCACTGAGATTAATCTGATCAGTAATATTATGGCATTGTAATCTGGTCTGCAACCCTGAGTTTCTCCCCTCTAAATCTTTTACACCTGATGACACCCCATCTCTGCAGCAGAGTACAGAGACCTGTGAGAAGACTGCAGCAGCTAAGTCATGTGGATGTAAGGAGCCATAATAGTTGTCATCAGGTACTTGTGCTACATTTAACACTGTTCACTTTACAGCTGCAGCCATGTTAGTTAAATTAATAGTACAGGGTTCCCACGGGTCCTTAAAAAGTCTTAAATTTAAATCCTGGAAATAAAGGTCTTAAAATGTCTTAAATTTACCATGAGTTTAGCTGTAGGTATTAAATTTTCAGCTGGTGTGTTTAATGCTGATGAGAAAGCAGAGCGCCCCACCGTAAAGCATCTAATATTGTCTATTTGTCATGTCCATCATGTCAATGAGAGTTTGCGTGATTATCAGCTGTTTATCGGTACGTTGGCTACAGGCACTGACCTCGGAGTGTGTCTGTGGTGCGGTGTTGCCAAATTAGCGACGTTGTGGCTATATTTAGCAAGTTTTCAGACCCCTTTAGCAAATTTTCCCCTCAAAAAGGTGACAAATCTAGCAGCTTTTTTGGTGGTGTTGAGACTAGTACAGCAGATGCGCGTGCAGACTCCTTCCTACTTCAGAAACATACCTCACTTGTTTCTGCAGCATCTCTGTTCACGCTGCTGATTCAGTTCTTTGATAATGAGCTCAACAGTCTGTTATTTTTGTGGTTTACATGACTGCATGTCATAGCTGCTCTCTGTGTCGCTCCGCTCTCTTTCTCTGTGATGCGACATGTGCGCGTGACAGTGCGAGTGCGTGCTCAGACAACATGTCAACCACCTGAAACTCGGACACAAATATCAGCGTTAAAGCACTACCGAGAAGGTCGAGATGGAAAGACTCGCGCCACTTTCCATTAGCACGTTATGTCGAGAACATCGTGCACGTCGTGAGAACGCGCACAGCTGAAGCCTCCGTGGCTGCAGATGTAGGAAACTTTGTGTCATTGATGTCAGCAGTTATCTGAGATGGGAACTGTAAGAATATTCAGTGCAGCTCCACTGAATGAAACTATTCTGATCAGAGCTTTTTAACTCTTTCCTGTCCTCAGTTTTTCTTCAATAATCAGATTGGAAATTGTGACGTCACAGCATGTAGCTGTCACGTGAATGTGTCATATTAACACTGACATGTTGTAACAATGATTGTTACAGGGTGACCTGTTAAAGAGTTTATGAATGCTTCCCCCCTCAAATTATTTTTTTAAATATGATGATTCATGGTTTCTGATTTGATTTTAAGTAACTCAGTTGAATCAGATTGTATCATTCCAAATGAACCAATATCATTCATGAATCGAATCAGAAACCATGAATCGTGAAATTAATCAAATCATTACACCCCTAATTTGGGGGTCTTAAATTTTATTTGGTGAGGTCTTAAAAAGGGCTTAAAAAGCATTAAATTTTACCTTTAAAATGGTGCTTGAACCCTGTAGTAATAGGCAATCAGTTGGTGGCTCAGTAGTTAAATAAATACTGATATGTCTGCAGAAATTAAAAAAAAATTATCTGGATTTCATATTCAGCAATGTCAATATTGTTTTTGTTATGAAAGGATTAGTATCCATCATTAGTTTAGTCACATACTATATTTTGTCAAATATCAGTAATTTTTTCTTGTACCATTCCTCGACTACTTACCTCTATTTTTTATTATAACAAATCAACTAAATAATACAAAATTATTCTTTCTCCTTATAGCAACATCTTCCAGAAGCAGAAAAAGAAAGACATAAATGGAGACAACACTTGAGAAGATTGACAGTGCTTTCAACAATGACAACACTAAGCTTCAGTTGAAGATGCTAGCAGCACAGCATGCACATGAGCTCAAAATGTGCACAATGTTCACTCGGTTTTTGGAAAGGTCACAAAACTCTCCACATCCATCTAATTTCCTGGCACCAGTAAATCCACCACCACCAGTACAGCCACCTTCACTGCAGTCACCATACCTTTACAACCCAAGACAACTACTGTACCACATCAACACCCCAATATCAGCTTCACTCAGTCCCCTCAGTTCCACATAGCTTCACCACAGACTTTGCCATTTAGCCATGAGGCGCCAAACCTTTCCTCTTCCTCCACCCTTCAGTCAGGTTTCAGCACACCCATCACTGAACAAATCTCCAGAGGATGAGGCCAACTAAATCATTGTGTTTACAGATGAGGAAGAAAATGTAAAATGTTTTGTTTGTAGCGTTAAACAGTTGATATATCTATATAAAAACTACAGATGGTCTCATGTATAAACTGCTATTTTGTTCAGTGCATTCTGGACTGTAATTATTTGGGGCCACGTTGTTTATGTATCATTTGGGATTATCCCACTTTAGTTTATATAAATATATAAATAATTTTTTCCTCCATGTTCTCTCACTGAAACTACACTGAAATGTTTAAAGAATGAAGCTCTATAGGAATGATAGCAATGCAGCTGAATACACTGCCTGGCCAAAAAAAAAAAGTCACCACCTGGATTTAACTACAGTAAGCGAATAGATACGAGCCTCCTATTGAATAATTACTGCATGGGCGATTATCTTTCAGCTGGCAACAAGTTATTTAACCCCAACTGGTGCAATGAGTTGTTTCTTATATCCTAAACGACCATGTCAAAAGACACATCCCGTGGTCATGGAAAAGATGTTAGTCTGTCTGTCAAATCACTGGCATGCATCAAGCAGAGAAAACATCTAAGGAGACTGTAGAAACTACTAAAACTGGGTTAAGAATTGTCCAACGCATTATTAAAACCTGGAAGGATAGTGGGGACCCATCATCTTCCAGGAAGAAATGTGGCCAGAAAGGCAAATGAAGTGTTGCAGCATCATTCCTAGTGCCTACTGTATAAGCCTGTGGTGGTAGTGTTATGATCTGGGGTTGCTGCAGTTGATCAAGTCTAGGTTCAGCAACGGCATGTGCTCAAAGAATGACATCAGCTGACTACCTGAATAACGAATGACCAGGTGATTCCATCAATGGATTTTTTCTTTCCTGATGGCATGGGCATATTCCAAGTTGACAATGCCAGAACCCTTTGGGATTAAGGAATCTTTGGGATGTGCTGGAGAAGGCTGTGCCCAGCAGTCAGACTCTACCATCTTCAGTGCAAATTTTGGTGAAAAATTAATGCAACACTGGATGGAAATGAATCTTGTGACATTGCATATGCTTATCGAAACAATGCCACAGCAAATTTGTGCCGTAATCAAAGCTATAGGCAATTTTAATGAAATGTTAGAGTGTATGACCTTTTGGGGGGGATGGGGGGGACTTTTTTTGGGGGGGCCAGGCAGTGTTTGAACTTCAATGTTTTGAATGTTCAGGAGCAATTCAGTAACTGAATTACTCCTGAACATTATGGGGATGTGACTACCGTCTGTGGCTCCAGCACACTGGGGGAAACCCCTCTTCTTCCTGAAGCCTTGCAGCACCACCAGGAGATCGTCTCCCTGGGGAAATGTGATGTACTTAGGCATGAGAACATGACACACAGCTCAAACCCGCTCATATATTTGCGACTGCCGCCACAAAATGTTTTCAACATGAGCCCGCAAATGGCTGCTACCTCCATGTTTGATTACATTTGTTTCAATAAACATTGTTATGTGTGTGACACCATTCGTGTTCAACTGAGCATGCATGTCACTTCAGAAGCGTGAGCTGTTCATGTTGCAGTTGCTGGACAGGCCACATTTAGAAATGTAATGTGAACACTCACACAAAAGAATCGGATCAAACAAAAAAAAAAAAAAAAAAAACGAAATTGAGCATATAGACCTGCAGTGTGAACGTAGCCTCAGCCATGCAGGTCCGCACGTCCTAAAGACCAGAATTGAGTAACACTGCTGGAGTGGAGTTACTTTCTGTTACATACTGCATGCACTGTACATTTATTTGATACTGGGTATCCAGCCTACTGCAGAGTCTTGAACTTCGGTGTTCTGGAAACTGACATTCAACGACTTCTGACAGCTATAATTATCAGGCTCATCACATCTCTTGGTTGTGGAAAAAGGCAGTTACATCATCCTCACAGCAGATTGCTTCAGAAAGGCAGTGCAGGATGAATGTAATTATCTTCACTGTTGGGGTCAATAATGTTAATTACACTGTGAAGAAGTAGTAATGTGTTAGGAGACTCATTTTACCATGAAGCTAAAACGGGTGTGGTGGAGTTGTTTCCTGGCAAAGGTTTAATTCACACAAAAATAAATTTGTGTTCAGACCCTTGAAAAAGTCTCTGTTAAAGTAATTTGTTAATAAGGGCTCTGCTACTTTTCACTCACAGCATTTATCTTTGACATTTGCAGTAAGTGTTCATGAAATGCTTTGTTTTTGTTTTGCACTTACAGTTATGACGCTAATAAAGAAAGCTAACACAACCATTTTTTTTTTCAAAAAGTTTTATCATTCTTATCCAGGTCTTGCTACAACAGCTTCTTTACCATCAATCTGACCTTTTTTTATCGTCTCTTCCTGCTCCCCAGGCAACATTTTCAGCAGATAGTTATTTGTAGAAGAGAAGTATGCTAGCTGCCCTGCACCACTGCAGCAGGCACACAAGTTAGCTACCAGCTAATGAGCATGTATGGTCCCCCCTCTGGAGTCAGTGGAGACTAAAATAAAGCTAAATGAAGCATGACTGTCGGATTTTTCAGGTGGACAGAAAAACAACTCCAAATGGGTGAAAATTGGCTCCACATGGCTGGCTTAGCCATGGCAATCAGCTACTCCTTGTATCCCCATGAAAGACTGCTCTGAGTGGTGTTTGTGCTCTTTAAGTTTACAGCATGTGCGTGCCATTTCTGTTAGCGATAAATACATTCAGTGTTACCAAGGACTCAGTGGATGTCGTGACATTAGATGGATATTTAAAAAAGTAACTCGCATTTCTAGCAGCACAAAGATATTTTTTAATACTTCTAGCAGCACAGACTGATCCACGGAGAAGCGTGATAGAATATCCAGATCTCAACAGAGGATCACATCATTCTTAGACAGCTTTGATAAGGTGATGAGATCAAGTGTAGCTCAGAGGATTGTCCATCACTCATCCATAAAACTCTTAAGCAGTTTAAAACAAAACAATGAGAATGCTAGTTTGGTAATTAAGGATGAATTAAAGGTGCATTGTGCAAGTTTAAATGTTAAATACTATTCTTTTCTTTCCTGCACATGCTCTTACAATTGCCTGATGTGTAGAATGTGCAGATCTTTCTTCATTGTGGTTCTAAAACTGTTTCTGAATGCTCAATGCGAGAGTTTCGGGTACAAAGCCTCAAGGGGGCACTTGTGGGGGAGATGCGCTGTGCATTCTCCTTCGTCTGGATGTGCCAGTGTTGTGTTGTTTCCAGTAAGACAAAGAAGAAAAGTTTTGTCTTGTGAAACGAAGAGAGAACCAAACTTGTGCTGGAGTAAGACAGGAGAACTTAGCAACCCCTCCCTTTTCTTTTTAAATGGAGGGAGCTGCTCTGGGAATACATCGGACCTGCAGTTGGCTTTCTTCTTACAAACAAGGTAAATGTGATGTATGACGGAAATAAGGATGTAGCCTATAATATTGCAATGCTAAGGTTTTAGCATGTAATTTTAGCAATATGACTGTTCCTGGGGAAGAGATACACTCTGGCCACCTGTTACATTTAATTGATGCGGTCATTTTATAAGGTAATCCTGGTCTGAATTTGGATATTTGAACTACAAGCCAGCGTTAACCTGTTGTTACTGTTAGCATACAGTTCGTCAGTTTACTCACTGATTGAACTATAAACAACTTGCAGATTTATAACTTTATTACCTCAGGAAACATTGTGTCTCTAACTCTGGACTCAGACTGAATGTAATGTGCGTTAAACTAAAGACCAACGCTGTCTAAGCAAGCGTGTGCATGACATTAGCGTCACTTCCACTTGTCGCCAGAAGGGACATGCTTCTTGAAAAAAGCTGGAATTTGCGCTGTACTCATTTGAAGGGACTTGAGGCAAGATTAAGAAATGAGACTCCCGTGACTGGCGCTGCGGGTAACTGCAGCCACGAGCCAAGCCGTCACAGGAGCATGCACAAACTGAAGCTATAATGTTGTTTACTACAGTGATAAAGTCTTTTTCTTCGTAGTTCCACTTTTTAGTGTCTTGCAGTTGATCTGGATCGTTTGCTGATGGCACAAGAATCCATTACTATCCCTTGCAGTGTTTAAATTTACCGTGACCATCTCCTTCCTGTATCAAAACTGTCGGGGACGCGGATGCAGTTTCATTTGACGTCACATCCGCAGGACAGCACAGGAAATTCAGCCACCGAATTGCAGCGCATTATGCAGCACACAGTCTTTTCAAGGCAACAGAGAGAGACGTGGGTGGGCTCGTTCTTTTGTTTTTAGCTCTTCATCACCCATTAGCATTAAAAAATTGGACATGCTTGTTTACTCTTTCACAATTCCTGCCTCTAGTCCCTTTAGGCATCAAGATCTTCATCTTATGTATGAAATTTTTTTTTTTTTTTAAAAAGCAAAAAAGTCTAAGTCATGAATAACTGAAATAAAAAACGTTTTAATCTTATATCAGTATGAGAGACACAGATACGACATGTTCTCAGTTAGCCAGAAGTTAAAAAAAGAGATTAATGCAATTTATTTTTTTTTACTTATTACGTGGAGGCTACACACACTACGGGACCTCATTTTGAATTGTCTTGAGGCATTTTTTCAGATGTGGGGTCAACCTGTGATCTGATCTTTCCTCTTTTATTCAGGATATGATTCTGAATCCAGACTTTTTTATTTCCATTGATCATCCTTGTTATTTGGTTCTCAATTCAATGTAATGAATAAAGATTTTCAACTGGAATATTTAATTCATCAAGATCTAATATGTGTTTAATTGATCCCTTTATTTATTTATCTTGAGCATTGTATGGCAATGCATTTGTTATATAGTATTTTCATGTATATTGTTTAGCATTTATGGTGGTAATTACAAGTGCTCCAACTCCTATTATTGATTGTAATTTATTTGCCAAAGACGACAAAAATATTGTGAAATTGTTGAATTTGTTGACATCTTACTGTATGCTGATGTGAATTAAAAGCTAAAGCTGAGCTCAGGACTTTAATAGGATATTGTGTAAGTTCTCCTGTTATTTATTCACAACAACTGATTATTTAGTTCAAAAGTGTTGTTTCATTAATCAGTAATTACTCTCATCAACAAACTGAAGTGCTCCTCTAAGTTCTAAATTTGCCGTCCGTATCATTCATTTACACATCGAGCGGGTCGGCTCGGTGGAGGCTGCCATGTCGTATCGACATGTTTTTACGTTCAGGAGAAGCGTGACAGCAGGAAACAGAAACTCACCGGACACACTGGAGTTTTCAGCTCAGTTCGAGGTAATGCCTTTGAAAAGTCACCGCGCTGCAGAGGGGAGAGACTAGCGTCTCGCTGATGCTGGGTTCACGTGCAGTCGGGCAGACGGCCGTTGGTAACAAACCAGATGTCATTTTAATCAATGAAGCCGAGCGAAAGACGGTAAAACATGGGTCAGAGAGAACAATAAGACATCGCCATGACAACAAATCAGATGTGGACTGATGTCACTGTAACTGACGGACCACGTCTTCACATAGAGGCTGGTGATAACTTTACATGCAGCGGATGTCGTCGGTCTGCCCGGTTTCACGCGAATGCAGCGTGAAAAGTACGAGGGAGCTGCACGTGATTACACAATGTCCCTTTAAGTCTAAACTAGTGATTCTTAACCACAGAGCATCACCTAGAGGGCCAAGACCTGTGGGCTGTAGGAGCAGTGTGCACTTTCAAAGACACAAGCGGTTATATCCAAAACTTGTTGTTAAACAGTAAACGGAAGATGCTAACCACTATCTCTTCGCAAAAGTTATGAAGAATTTGAAACCAAATAATGAAGACAAAATGTTTCCAAACTGCCCCTAAAAGGCAAAAATATTTCATAAGAGCGATCCATTTTATTAAATATGGTTTAGTAAACAAGGGTAACAAGTCAGAGCTGAGAGGTCTGAATGGAGCGCCAGCTAATGCTAACACTAGTTTGCACTGACCATCATGAAGCTCTAAAGCCTTTAGTGCTAATGTGAGCAGCTGCATCTTGAAAAAGAAACACATCCAACACTCATTGGAAATATAGTGAGGTTTTTGATGAAAGAACTAAGAAAGAAAAGAGGGGGAAAAGGAGCAACAGATACAAAAAATGTCTGTCATATTTTGGTACTGTAGCTTTTAAACAAAAATTCGGCGAAATTTAAATAAAATTTGTTTTTTAATAGATGGTTAAATTGGAACATTTTATTATTTTGAAAAAATGTGATTATTGTACCATTTTATTGATCTTTTTTCTTTTATCCATTTCCATCAGTTTTTTTTTCCAAGTCTCTTTTCTCTGTGATAAAATGTAATATTTAGTAGTTTGTGTTCATAAACCTGACTTAGACTTTTGAAGGAGCCCCTTAATGAAAAATGGACTTTCAAGAGCTTTTCAGCATGTCACTGTGTTATTTCCTCATAAAAAAACTTCATTTAAGTTGTTTTTTTCTTCATTTGTGCAAATTTGAGAAATATATATGAATATTCAGGCCAAGCTGTAGCCTTCTCAACACTGATTGACACTGGTATATGCAACGAGGTGGCACCAATCACAGGCGTCAAATACGCATGCGTAGCATCGTAGCAATCTTAACCTATACACACTCTGAGGAAAAAACTAACAGCCTGCAGGAAGATTTCCTTAGAGACAAGCAGCCATCAGCTAACAGACGTTTGCTCCAGAGTTCAGGAGAAAAGCCTTTTTTTTTTTTTTTTTTAAGCTCTAGAGGACGGCAAGTTGGGAAAAATGAGGTTGCGTTCGGCGTGTTGTACTGGACGAATCAACTTGCCAGAAGTAGTTGGATTATAACTTCAGGAGCAGAAAAAAAAAACTCAACTTTGTGTGTGAACTTCACTTCTGACAAATTCACAAATTTCGGGCAGTAAAGTATTTTTTTTCTTTTTTTCTCTCACGGATTACGACTGAAACCTGATGCAGTTCCCAAAAACTCATGGACAGACAACACCAGTGAATGAAAAACGTCTCTTAGCTCAATGCTAAGTATTAGCCTATGATTTGTTTGCTAATTTACTTTCTTGTCAGGGGTCTCTGTGGTACTTCTGTGGTACTGCGTGTACTTCAAACTCCATGTCAGACTCTGGGTCGAGTGCATACAGCTCCATAACAGGCTGGTCCGTTTTATCCCGTCAATCAGAGTCCAATTATCCATCAGTGTTGACAAACAACATCCATGTGAGCTGCCGGTGCTGCAAACAATTCTGTGACCCTTCAGAATCACTGTCTCTTTCGTCATGAAATGGGTGAAAATATGTTGCAGTTGGTCGAGAGCTGGTTCAGTACAGTCAGCCATCTTACTTCCGTGTTGGAAATTATACGCATAGAAAAACTAATATTTAACACCAAATTAGTTTCTATAGTGGCGATGGGAACATGTTTAGCTTATAAATGCCTGTATTTGACTTTTGGAACGTTTGAAAAGCATGATACAGCTCCTTTAAATTAGTTCTTGTAGGAGTCAGATTTTATTCCATGAAATATTGCACCTCTTGTTTTACAGTACGACACGTGCAATTTTACATACATATGATGTAGGCCTATAGCAATTGTCTTTGTGAAATCCAACATCACGTCTTACATAATCATGTTATTTATCATGTCATATGCAAGTGGATTTGGTTTATTTATATTGAATTAAAATTAAACACAGAATGAGATCAGTTAAAACAATACAGTACTGTCTCTGCATGGACAATGGACCAGTTTGTATCGAAAAATTGGGCCCCAGCATAAAAAGGTTAAAGGCTGGGTAGGGAATCCTGGAAAAACGGTTTGAGCAAGCTACATTTTAAAAAATACACCCACATGAAAACACGCCTCCAGAGCACAGGAGTCTGAGCGGCAATAGTTGTTGGCGAAGATAACCGATAACAGCTGAGTGGATAGCTTGTTAGCTTGCTTGTAAACAGCTGAGGAACGATGTTTCTAAAAGTGATACTTCCCTCACCTCCAACTCCTTTTGCGGTGTAAAACATCTGCACTGCAAACACCAACACCTCCATGACTTAAAGCAGAACTCAGTAACTTCAGCTCTGGGCTCCCCCTAGTGGCGTCCTTTCACTGTGGTAAAGTTCAACCCCCCTGCACCCCCACAGCACACAGACGGCTTCTCTACCTGTCTTTCCTCTATTTTGATCCCTGGATATATTTCTAAGCGTTTATTAGCTTGTTGATGCTACTTTGCTGCGTTGGTAGCAGCACCTCGTCTCCCTCTGCTCAAAGCAAAGACCTGTCTCTTCTGAAACGGGACGTTTTACCCGCGATTTGCGGGTAAATATGCCGTGGATTATATTTTTCTCTGGTGTTGGCGGGCAGCAGGTAAGAATACGAACTTTTATTTACGTGACATGGACATGACAAGTGATTATTGAGCCTGAAGCAGTGATGCTTCACCCGGCGCCCAGGCAGCGCAAGCTACGTGAATCACTCTGGTCCAGCAAAGAGTTGGTTATGAGAGCCAGGAGCCGGTGTTTAGGTGGTGTGAAGCTAAAGAAATGTTTTCTTCGAATTAGCGCTGGTAGTCTGGTTAAAATCAGAGCTGGAAGCAGCTCGGTAGATAGGGGACTTGAGTACCGTACAGCGGTTTCTGTTGTCGCAAGTTCTGCTCGGGTCGGCGCAGGCAAAGTTGTTTTTAGCTGCTCGCAGGCCAGAGGCCCCGGCGGGAGGGGGGGGGGGACATTGAATCGCTCCGTAAACACTTTGTTTAGCCCCACGGGGATTCCGAAAAGCATTTATTGAGGTAAAAAAGTTACTGAGTTTCCCCTTTAAAGGAGCCCTATCATGAAAAATGGACTTTTAAGAGCTTTTCAGCATGTCAGTGTGTCATTTCCTTATCAAGAAATGATTTAAATCGTTATTTTTCTTCATTCATGCATATTTGAGTAATCTACATGAATATTTAAACCAAGCGCTACCTCCCTGCAAACGGCTGACTACCCACCCCGTTACGTATGAACGTGGCACCAATCACGAAAGTCCAAATGCGCACGCTCAGTATCGTAGCAAGACGCCCTCTGTTGAACAGAAACTCAGAGAATCCTATACACACTCTCTGAGGAAGAAACTAACACCTGCAGGAAGATTTCCTCAGAGACAAGCAGCCATCAGCTAACAGACGTTTGCTCCAGAGTTCAGGAGAATTTTCTTCCTTTTTTCTTTTCTTTTTTTTTTAAGCTCTAGAGGACAGCAAGTTGGGAAAAATGCAGTTACGTTCAGCGTGGTTATGTTCAGCATGGGAGTGTATTTGTTGTACTAGATGAATCGACTTGCCAGAAGTGGTTGGATTTTAACTTCAGGAGCAGGGGGGGAAAAAAACTCAACTTTGTGTGTGTGAACTTCACTCCTGACAACTTCATGAATCTCGGGCAGTAAAGTGTTTTTTTTCTCTGGGATTACTTCTGAAACATGACGCAGTTCCTACTATAAAAACGCGCATGGACAGACAACAACACTGGTGAGTCAACACATCTCTCAGCTCGATGCTAACTGTTAGGCTATGATTTGTTCGCTAATTTACTTACTTGTCAGGGGTCTCTGTGGTACTTCTGTGGTACTGCGTGTACTTCAAACTCCATATCAGACTCTGGGTCGAGCGCATACAGCTCCATAACAGGCTCCTCCGTTTGACCCCGTCGATCGGAGTCCGATTATCCATCAATGTTTACAAGATCCATGTGAGTGCTGCTTAGCTCAGCGCTAACTGTTAGCCTATGATTTGTTCGCTAAATTACTTGCTTGTCGGGGGTCTCTGGTGTACTTCTGTGGTACTGCGTATACTTCAAACTCCACATCAGACTCTGGGTCGAGCGCATACAGCTCCATAACAGGCTGGTCTGTTTTATCCCGTCGATCGGAGGAATTATCCATCAATGTTTACTACTAACATCCACATGAGAGCTGCCGGTGCTACAGACAATTCTGTGACCCTTCAGAATAAGTGTCTCTTCCGGGGCGACGTCATGAAATGGGCGTAAAACATGCTGCAATTGGTCGAGAGCTCCGCGGTTCAGTACAGTCAGCCATCTTACTTCCGTGTTGGAAATTAGATGCATCGAAAAACTAATATTTAACACCAAATTAGTTTCTATAGTAACAATGGGAACATATCTAGCTTATAAATGCCTATGGATCACCGCGAACATCCGGGAATTTTCGCCAAATTCGTCACATCCGGTTAGGTAGGAGGTGAAAACATCGCTTCGTTGCATAGGGGAGCCACTGAATTACCTGCTTCATTACTCGTCAATCTTCGTTTATTCTACTTTGGAAATACCGAGAAGTCCCGCTGTGTATGGCTGCCATAAACATATCTATCACACGGACAAGAGAATATGTTTGTTCCAGTTCCCAAAACAACAGAAAAAGTCCCGAACAACATGCTAAGTGGCTAGCTGCTATCAAGCCCATAAATGCTGACAGTTTACGCTGGAAACCATGGAAACATCTAACAATATGTTCGGATCACTTTGTGACTGATAAAAAAAGCATATAATGTGGTCTCACTTTTTAAACCCTGTAGTTGTTTTTGTACAGATGATAGAAAACACCATTAAATCAGTGGATGTACAGAATCACAGCGCCGCCCGCGGTTCCCGTCTCCTCAGGACTGTTAACGATCAGGTTCATCCAGATTACTGCCATCAATGTTCCCACATAAGAATAAAAGCATAAAAAGCGGCAGAAAGGCATTTGCAGCATTATAAACATGCACAGTCATAACCAGTTACATACAGATGAGACTGCCGGTAATTTATAGCTTAATCAATGAGAGTAAACTCCTGAGAAGTACATCAAAGAAATACCACCATTTCTTAAAAATCCGGGGAAAATTTATATTCTATAAAAAATAAATGGCTTGAACACGGGGCTTACCTGATGAAACCAAATACATCATGAGATCGGGAAACTGATGTTATGTACAGGTAGGTTCGTCTAACCAGGTTCTAGCAGCAGAAGATGGGCATCACTTAGTCCAACAGATACTAGTTTAGCTTCGTATCTTCTTCTAGCGTCGGCAGTGAGACTTTCAGTATAACTGGACGTCATTTCTATAATATTTCAAAGACAGACCGGCGGAGAAAAAAAATTAAAAAAGGTGCAAAAGCATTTTGAGGCTCATAGTCCATCAGACGCCGTTCAAATACGAAGCATATTTTCACCGGGACCAGCTTCGCGGTCACATGAGTTCCGGGTTGTGACGTAGGCTCGCGGTGATCCATATTTGACTTTTGGAACATTTGAAAAGCATGATACAGCTCCTTTAAACCACATCCGTTTTTTTTTTCTTTTCGGTGGATTTTAAGAGCAAACAGCTGCGTACATAGCAGCAGCAAGCAGCCATATTCGTGTGCACTGTGAGACGCTCACGACGCTTTGCGATCGCGCGCACTCTGTTAGTTTATCAACGCAAAACAAAATGGTAAATGACTATACATGATGTGCTGTCTCTTAAGCAAGATATTAACACTTTTGAACTTTTTTACTCATTTGTCAGCTGGGACCTTGGGGGGAACAAAAATGTCTAAATTATACAGTTTTCTAAACTTAGGTCATTTTCACACGTTTGGCTTGAGCCAGGTGCTGCCGCAGCAGTGAAAAGGTTACATTTCACATTTCCGTTTCACATATGCTTTTTAATCACCGCGCCTAGCAGTCGCTCTACAGACTGGAGCATTGTGTATCCATGGCAACCAGACGAAAGAAGACGCGTCCCAGCTGTATAGCGTGGTTGTGTTGTAAACAAAACACGTGAATGATTGTGTGTTGAAGCCGAGACATGGTTGTGTGTGGAAAACAATGTTGGTTTGTCCAGACAAACCAGAGCAAGGCGCAGATTGATTTTGTTGAACCGCGAAACCCGGACTATTCGCAGGTATTATCGGCAAACAGACAGGTAGCGGTGGGTTGTAAACATGAGCAGTAATGCTTAGCCTGCCAAGCCCTTGTTGGGAATTTGTCCAGTGTTTGTGAACACCCCGTTGATGCTAACATTGGAAATATATTAGTAAGTAGCAAACACAAGATGATACTAAACGTTACACTTAGGCATGCCGTAACCCTGTTGTTTGTAATATAACACTGTCAATAAGGAAATCCCAACAGTACAGCTGCCTGCGGATACCTGTTTAGTTCAAAAAGGCGGAGGATCTGGGATTTAGGTCGAGCTAAAGTTGCTGCGTGTTCACACATTACTCGCGCCGGATTTCAGGTCAATGCAAGCCGCTCTGATAGATTGACCTAATTGGGTCCTGTGTGAAAATGACCTTAAACTATTTTGTTCATTGAAACGACTTAGGCTACTTCTACAGGGAGTGAAGTACAGAATTATTAGGCAAATGAGTATTTTGACCACATCATCCTCTTTATGCATGTTTTCTTACTCCAAGCTGTATAGGCCAAAAGCCTACTACCAATTAAGCATATCAGGTGAAGTGCATCTCTGTAATGAGAAGGGGTGTGATCTAATGACATCAACACCCTAAATCACGTGTATTAGGCAAACATAATTATTAGGCAACTTAACAATAAACAAATATATACCCATTTCAATTATTTATTTTCACCAGGGAAACCAATATAACAGCTCAACATTCACAAATATACATTTCTGACATTCAAAAAAACTAAAAAACAAATCAGTGACCAATATAGCCACCTTTCTTTGCAAGGACACTCAAAAGCTGCCATCCATGGATCCTGTCAGTGTTTTGATCTGTTCACAATCAACATTGCATGCAGCAGCAACCACAGCCTCCCAGACACTGTTCAGAAAGGTGTATTGTTTTCCCTCCTTGTAAATCTCACATTTGATGAGGGACCACAGTTTCTCTATGGGGTTCAGATCAGGTGAACAAGGAGGCCATTAGTTTTTCTTCTTTTAGACCCTTTCTTGCCAGCCATGCTGTAGAGTACATGGATGCGTGTAATGGAGCATTGTCCTGCATGAAAATTATGTTATTCTTGAAGGATGCGGACTTCTTCCTGTACCACTACTTGAAGAAGGTGTCTTTCAGAAGCTGGTAGTAGGACTGGGAGTTGAGCTTGACTCCATCCTCAACCCGAAAAGGCCCCACAAGCTCATCTTTGATGATACCAGCCCATACCAGTACCCCACCTCCACCTTGCTGGCGTCTGAGTCGGACTGGAGCTCTCTGCCCTTTACCGATGCAGCCACGGGCCCATCCATCTGGCCCATCAAGACTCACTTTCATTTCACCAGTCCAAAAAACCTTTGAAAAATCAGTCTTGAGATACTTCTTGGCCCAATCTTGACGTTACAGCTTGTGTGTCTTGTTCAGTGGTGGTCGTTTTTCAGCCTTTCTTACCTTGGCCATGAGTATTGCACACCTTGTGCTTTTGGGCACTCCAGTGATGTTGCAGCTCTGAAACATGGCAGAACTGCTGGCAAGTGGCATCTTGGCAGCTGCACGCTTGACTTTTCTCAGTTCATGGGCAGTTATTTTGTGCCTTGGTTTTTCCACACATTTCTTGCGACCCTGTTGACTATTTTGAATAAAACGCTTGATTGTTCAATGATCACGCTTCAGAACCTTGGCAATTTTAAGAGTGCTGCATCCCTCTGCAAAATATCTCACTATTTTTGACTTTTCTGAGCCTTTTAAGTCCCTCTTCTGACCCATTTTGCCAAAGGAAAGGAAGTTGTCTAATAATTAGGTTTGACTAATACACCTGATATAGGGTGTTGATGTCATTAGACCACACCCCTTCTCATTACAGAGATGCACATCACCTGATATGCTTAATTGGTAGTAGGCTTTTGGCCTATAGGGCTTGGGAACGTGACGTCACAGCGTAAGCCCCGCGGGGGTCGACGTGAGGATTCTCCATTTTTGAAGGCCATTGTTCGAAGTTGGGCTATGTGCGCAACATGGGTAGAACTTGCTGGTTTCATGCTGGCATTCGGACATACTGTCATTTCAACATTCCACCATCGCAAAATCCCGCTATTCTGGCACACAAACGTCCCACCATTCCGACAAGGCTATAGGAAACGTGTGTTAAAGGAGTGATGACATAGCAGTTGAAAACTAGTTTATGTTGTTGGCATTACTGCATATGTAAATACTCCAAAGAAAAAAACGGCATTTTTTACAGCGGAGTATTGTTTTGAAACGCCAGACCTCACTTCCTCAGTAATACAGTTGGGTCCGGTTATGATATGGAGCTTTACCCAGAGACCACGTTGACTTCATTTTGATTGGCTACACCTTATTTGGCTATGACCTTATTTGGAGAATCTAGGTCAAGCTGCGGTCGGAGTTTGCTAAAGGCTAACTGCTAGCAACATGGGCACTTCAGACAGTGTGAGCTACGTTTATCAGACAAGACAGCATTTAGAAAATAAATAAACTTACAGGTAATGACAAGGTTGTGGTCGTCTCCCTCAGTGTTGCTGCAGAAGTTTTCTTTTAAATCCATTTGTTTGAAAATCCAGACCTGACTGCACAGAAGTTACTACCAGCTCCATACACGAAGCTGAATCAGACAGGGAGGGAAAGGGGGGAGCGACGGTGCATAAACCGTTAGGAGAGAGAGAGGGGGGGCGCTGTTTACTTGATAGTGTGCTCTTATTGGAGCAATTAAATTACGTAGAATGATAGAACTACGTAGAATGATAGCCTGCTGTCTGATTCAACCGTTTCTGAGCAGAGAGACAAAGCTGACAGACCATAAACAGGAACTTTGATTCTCACTCTGGACATTCACATGGCCTCATCAGTGCACAATAGATCATATTATACACCCAAAACCCCAGAAAAGTGAAATTTGATGTCATGGCACCTTTAATAAGAGTCTCTGACTGGGGGCTGTATGGTGCTGAACTACAAACAATGAAGAGAGCCTTATTAGGAGTTTAGCTTCTGCAAATGAATAAATATTTGCTGCCACAACACAATTTGGTAAAATGCCAAGGAATGAAATCCAGTTTCCCCTCCAAATATGAAACCGCAGTGCGGTTGCATATAAACAGACGAAAGGGTACCAGATGGATACAATGATGGCAAATAGTTAATTACTTATCTAAAATATATATTAAAAACCATATTTTTAAAAAAGCTAAAAGATTTAGATATAGTTAACAGTACTGTGGGAAATCTTCTCCTATTGATTTTTAAATTATGCTGAGAGCGAGCGCGCTGGTCTTTAAATGTATGTTCTGATTAATTTCCTAAATAAAGTTTTAGCTTCTGAAATCAGATTTTTAAACAGTTCTGATGGAGCTCAGTGTTTATCTGGATGATGCAGCTTCATTCCGAACCATTTCACTGAACCTGGAGGAACCATGGCGTCTGGAGATAAAAAAAAAAAAAAAAAAAAATCAGTGTAATGCCGGTTTTGTGCGGCATCCATAAATGCGCACAATGATGCGCCCTCCTCTGCTGTACAGCATGGAGACTGGACATCATTCACACGTTTTCGCTGGAACTAGTCAGTGACTTCAGGTGTCACCTGCAGCGCCGTCATTGATATCTGTAACTGCAGTTATTAATGTTGCATTATGATGCCAGCGTGCGTGAAGACGCAAGGCTCTGTGGAGACTCTGCTCCAGCTGGCTGCGGTGACTGATGCCGTTTTTTCTGCTGACAGTCAGAGATCCCTGAGATTCAGGCTTGAATCTAACATGTTTCAGACCAGCTGGAGTTACATTAATACGCGGAGGCAGATTATGTTTCCCGTTTCAGGAGATTTTGATAACAGATCATTAAGTTGCTTTGCGAGGTTGTAGAGTCTGTCTGCTGTAAAAGCACGTAAAAATCTAAATGCCAGAGGAGGGAGGAGGTTTTTAAAGGAATTATTGGAATGGTGGGATGTCATGCCGACCATAGGATGAAAAAATGCCAGAATGATGAGACGTTTAGTAGAAATTTTTAGGTGTTGCCATTTTGACAGTTGGGGACCATGTCGGAGTGGAGGAATGTCAGAATGGCGATTGCCTCCTGATCTTTTGCTGTGTTTTGGGTTGCAATGTTCCTGCACATGATCGATCTGGAAAAAACAATGAAAACCGGCCGTCTTTTTTTTTTTTTTTTTCCCCGTTTCCAACATGAAAACAAAATCAAGGGAGTCTTGTGTCAGAAGTAACCCAGAGGCGGCGGATAGCATGGATAGCAGCTGCAAGATGCACAGACATTTTACTTACATCCCATCCTACCTCGTGTGCTCTAGGCATTTTGGTAAGTGCAAATATGTCATAATTGGATGATTACTTTCCTACTTTCTCCTATTTTTCATAGAAATTGCCTGTAAAGCTACCTTTTAACATAGCCTCATTTTATGGTGCGGTTAGCATGCTAACAGGCTACAAGGAAGCCTCATTCAAACACATGAATGAATGGGACCCTGGAAAAGCACTTAGCCGAGCCACTCAGATGCTTACCAATGACGATGTTGTCTGAGCCCATCGGTTTGCAGGCTTCCACATCTTGGACCCAGCCGTTCGTAAACTTGTAATTCCGAAACTGAGACGAAGTGTAGGCACTCACGTCACAGACCAAGTATGTGAAAATGGGGAGGAGGAAGCAGAAGATCGGGGTCACAGGTCCACTCTGTAGCCAGCATTTCATATGGGTCCTTATCTCCGATTAACGCAGTCTTCTCCAGATAGCGTCTCCTTGCCTCGGGAAGAAGTTTATCTTGTTACCGGTCTTTTCTTTCTTTTTAAACTTTTAGCATCCTGCTGTTTTCTTGCTCTGAGTCAGTCCCTCCCGCTGGCCTCAAAAAAGGGCAGCGACGTATTGTTTACCTCCCACAATGCATTGCGCTGTGACATCGGTTCCCAAGCCCTATACAGCTTGGAGTAAGACAACATGCATAAATAAGATGATGTGGTCAAAATACTCATTTGCCTGATAATTTTGCACTCCCTGTATTTCCAGGTCCTGGATTTCAGGTCCAGTTTTTTCACGGTTGTCTTTTATTGCAATATTAAGATCCACCTCCTGTAGCTGGATTCATTTTTGCAGATGTTAAGTGATCTGACTTGAAGTCTGCATGACTAGATCAGCTAGATGTATATGCTACCTTTAATCTGACCAGCTAATTATGCCATTAGTTATGTGATGAATCAGATAATTTATTGTTCATGCACTTTCATATTTAGCTGGACAGTCATTTTCTGCAAAGCTTTTTATTTCACCTTTATAATTGCAACAATGAAGTGACCCAGCTAGAGTACAAATAATTGGCTCTGACAACTATAATTACAGAGAGAGGACTGTGACGAAGGCTCTCTGGACATCCCTTCAGGCTCATACAACTAACATCAACCAGAATTAATAACACAGCTTAAAATAAATATAACAGTGAACAATGTCATTTATGTAACATGTTTTGGATTTGTAACTGCTAAGTAACACTACAAAGTCTGTTATTGCAAACTGTATAGATAGTTTCAAAGCTTACAAACACAGTGACAGTTTTGGGTGGGCGGGACTTAGCCTGGGTGCAAAAGCAGCGCTAGACGCAATGTTGACGAGCAGCAGCTAGCAATTTCTGGTGGCATTTTTGTAAATGCAGAGTTTTCAAAAAAGTGTTGCAATCTCAGAGCTGTCGGAATATGTCAACACACTCACTCTATGGGACCATGACAGCTATTTTAGTAAATTAGCTATCGCAGATGGAAGCAGGCTGGCTGATCCAGACACCTTACAGGAGAGGCATGAAGATCTTTGTTGGGTGGCCAGACATCTAATCCACACACTATGTGTGTACAGCAAAGAGAAGTTCAAAGCATAGATAATTGCTGGATGCTTACAACTATGTAATAAATGGTCAGATTCTAATTCTAAAATGCATTGATCTACGTCCGGATCTTTGTGTGCTGCGGTCTAAAGTTTTGCCAAGCCAGGTCAAAGCAAGAATGATATGTACAACACCTGGGTCATCATAAATCAGGGGAAATATTACCATTTTACCAGCAAACTGCACCTACATAGCTGGGTAAGTTTAAGCTAACGGAAATGCTTTCAATGCAATAGCTGTTACACTTGTTCTTATGCCTTGATATGATAATTCATAGTATTGCTTTTGGGAAAAAGAATAAAATGTTTGACATTTTCAATTTTATATTGTAGACTAGGGTCTTGTTGCAGTCATGCAGCAGCAGTACTATTCAACGCAGCATTACTGATTATCATCTCTATAAAATCTTTTCATCTAATGCATTCAACTAAATGTCTTCATTTTTTCTAAAGACTAGTGTCTGTTGCTCTATTTACTAAGTAAGTATTTATTTAGCGTCTTTCACAGACAAGGGAACGTCACAAGGTGCTGTACAAAGGAAAATAACTAAATAACTAAAATGCAATAAAATAAAAAATACAGCGTATATACAGATATTCTTAAACTGTAATTAATACCTTTTTTAATACCTTCCTAACATTTTGTAATACCAACACGTCAACCTGTGACTGTAATAACACCACTTTCTGACTTCAGTTATAGGGATAAATAATTACAAAGGTCACAGGTGCACAGACTTGCTCACAACACTAGCAGAAAAAAGAGACAAATCTTCACAAATGGTAAAGAAATTTTACCTAAAAAGAAAAAGAAACCAATATGCTCACAGTGGCCTAATAAAAGTTTTTAGTCTTTTTTTCTGTTAATGCTCTATCTGCACCCCGCTGTAATGTTTCTAATATTTTATGTAAAGCACTTTGAACTGTCCTGTAATATGTTTTACAAATAAACTTGCATTTTTATAGATGCATGCAATGGCTTTCACTACTTCTACTCTGATTTCCTGCGGGAGAAAAGCTGTGGAGGTTCAGCTAAACACGTACATGTGGTTGGCTGAGTCCTTCCTCAACAGGGGAGAAGAGCCACTTAAATACTGGAACTAAAGGACAACAGTTTATCCTGATATTGACAAGTTTGCAGAGAGATATCTACAATTTGTCCGTCTGGGCCGTGTGAAAGTGTGTTCTCCAAAGCTGGAGAGGTTTGTAGTAGTAGTAAGATTTTTATTTAAGTGTCCTGCACACCATGGTGCCCAGCCCTCATGGGCTTACAAGACACTCGTAAACCATGCATCACGTATCAAGGTACAAGATGGTCAAAAAGAACCATACAATACGCACAACCAAAACTTTACTGGCTGTGTTTTAAGTATACAGACTTCTCTTACGCTTCTGCCATGCCAGCTCCAGAAACTTGCCTAAAGTAAATACCTCCTCCTCAAACAACCAACTTAACATTGAACATTCAGACATCCAAAACAAATCAGGTTTCTTTTCTTGAATTTTTTCAAATAGGACAGTTCTCAAATCATGATAAAGTGGACAGTGAAACACAAAATGAAACTCATCTTCCACAACATCCAGATCGCAAAGCATACACAATCGCTGTTCTTCAGGGATACCTTTATACCTCCCCACCCTCAACTGCCAGGGGTAAAACACCAGCTCTTAATTGGGCACAAAGAGATCTCTGACATTTCTTTAAATTAAATAAAACATAAGGTTCTGTGGAATACTCATATTTAATCTGAACATAATTTCTTAACTTTACTTTTTTCACCACTTCCACCTTCCATTGCTGTTGATGTAACAGTAACAGTTTCTGTTTAACTCCCTTTAAATTACACTGCAAATTATTCATAAAGTGTATATTTAAATCTAAACTTGCAATGATTGAAGATATCTCTCTGACCCAGGAGTAGTTATGCCATTTGTTCCAATTAAATATACTTTTTGTTAACCTCCCCTCTGGCAGTTGGGTTAGGCGATTCCACAGTCTGATCATCTCACATCTCTGCCTTGTCAAACAGCTTTCCCAACCTGTGTCACCTTCTATAGCCAATTTAGTTGTGTATTTATGTACCCCAAGGAAATACCTCAGAGCTCTAGTCTGAATCATTTTACATTCTTTGGCCTCCTCATAGCCCCACAATCCTGCTGCATAAAAAAGAATAGGGGCAACCATGGAATCATATAATTTAGTAAATGTAACAAAACCTAAGTCGGGACATTGTTAAATTCTTTGTATGAACAGAAAAAGAACAGTCTTAAGCCTGACTTAGTTTAAATTAAAAATGTTTGAACCCCCCAAAATGCACCCAAATAAAGTGTTAAATAGGTAAAACAAACTTAAGGAGTTTACATCAGAAATAAAGTAAAACAAAAACTTTTAACTTTGTCTCACCAGTGTGTGAAACAAAGTTACATTAGTGTGATACAACTAAACATTTTATATACAGATTTCACTAATGCACTGTTCTTTGTGTTTTCATAACTGAATCAATACATGAACATATTTCATATCTGTACTTTTTTGCTGTGAATATAGATTATAAAAACCATTTGAACAATCATCTCTTTCTCTATTACTGTTGTGAGCATTTGTCTTGTGAACAAATGTCATGGATTTAGTAATGGCTGTCATTCAGAGCAAGTGTAGTAAATACCTGTTATTAGTTGCTGGACATCTGAATGAAAACACTGACTTTTACAGAAATATTTCTCATTCCATCCAAACCAGGACAAATTTATTTTTTGGGTGTGAGTACAGACCACTTTTCAGGCACTTTCATCATTGTGTAGCTGGTCTTGTCCTTGCTACACACCAAGGACTTTGCTATGTCTGAATCAGGGAACGTGAAATAGCTCCGATCCCCTCAGTGGAATTGTATGAGTGCTGCAAACCTTGGCATGCAACGTTTGAGTGGGGCAAAGCGGGGCAAAGCGGTGCTCCGCGGCATGGCGGAACGCGCTGCCGCGGCGGTACCACATACACAATGAATGGGTTTGCCGCCGTCCTCTTGCGCTTGCCGCGTTCTATCTGAAAGGGCCTTCAGAAGTTGCAGCCTTTTGTGCACAAAGCTGCAAGTTTGCACCTGCTTTCAGACGTACTAAAATAGACTCAAAAAAATCAGCAAGGCAATGCGTCTCATGGTTAATTGTGAGTGCTAAATTAATATATTTACATTTTCTCCTCCCATTCCACGCACTTTTGTGTGTAAACGCCCCATATTGCATATTCACTGCAGAAAAAGTACTAAATGGTTATGAGGCACTATTTAGCACGTTTTAAAGACCGAACCCTTTTAGCACGCTGTTAATAGGTCAGTTTGTAGATTTTTTTTTTGCGTGTGAAGTGAGATAGCTCACGTTTTTATACACGCAAACTTTTGAAAGATCCGGCCCATAGAGCTAAGTCTTATTGGCCAGTTTCCTATCTCGAATCACTCTTCCACACAAGAGTGATTGTGTGTCTCTGTTGAATGTTTTTGCCTCATTTTAATCATTGACAAAGTGTCAACACATACAATAGTTTTTGTCTCCCTGCATAACATTTTATTTGGTTATTGTCTCATTTTTCTGGAAAAACTTCTGTTACTTTTAGTCAGCATAATGAACTCTGAAAGTTATGCCACTTAAAGTGCTAGAATGAATTTTACAGGAAGTACATTAAACAAGTGTGACCACACATTTCAGCATATCTGGAGTAACTTTGTGGTTACAAAGGTGGGCTTTGGTCTGGAAAACCAGGATTAAAGTCCTCAGCTTGGCATTTAGGGTGAACCAATGTGGATCCTTGAACAAGGTCCTTGCCCACCCCCACCAACTGATCCACTGGGGCCATACGGTAGCCCACTGCTCTACAGTTTATCTAGAGATGGGTGAAAAGTAGAGCTGAATTTCCCAAATGGGATCAATAAAGTAAAATTATTATTATTATATATATAACAGGAAAAAACTTTCATGGGTGACATGGCATGCATTCTTTCCTCAAAACCATTTTTTTTTCTTATACTTTCTCTCTTTGTTTTTTAAACAAAAACCATCCTCAAAAGCTTCTGGGTAATTTAAACTACTGAAGTAAAAATTTGAATAAATTGCTTTTAATTTGTTCTCTCTAACAAATCTACAGCATCATGCACATACCTTCCCTCATGACTACTATCTTAATTTTTCCATACTAATTAACATTGATTTAATTGAGGTGATGACAATTTATCCAACATTTTGAACTCCAAATAAATCTGATTTACTTAAGATGCGTAATAATGACAACTATAGAGTATATATAAAAGGATTGATGTCCCTCGTAGGTCTTTTTTTTTTAAGGATTTTTGTGGTTCTAGTGGCCTTTATTTGACCGTAGACAGACAGGAAAGAGCATCACGGAGTGGGGGAGGACATGCAGCAAAGGGTCCAAGGCTGGGAATCGAGCCTGGGCCAGCTGAGCTGAGGACCAGTAGCCTCTGTACCTCTGTACTGTACATGGGGCGGCTGATCAACCAGTTAAGCTAAACATCGCCCTACACCTGTAGGTTTTACCAAGTACCCCCGCCTGTGGCTTGCAGGAGATGGATAGTAGGCAGCATTGGACATCCGATGGGCGTGACCAGATAGTGAGGTTAGGGTTAGGGCTTAGGGATAGGGGAAGGGTTAAAATAAATAACTCAAAACGGTTATGTGGGTGGAGTCTGACGTCCAACCCCGCCCAATATCCGACTCCGCCTCGTCCTGCAAGCCGCAGGTGGGACCTTCTCGGTTTTTGAAGAGCATCGTCATCTTGGCTGTGTCACACATCTCATCTCTCCAGAAGGAGATCTGAGAAGGGGGCTGTGAATGGGGGGGTGGATGATTGACACCCATCAAATTTTGACCTGGGTGTAGCTAAGAGCTAACCCAGTGCTAATGGACGCATATGAGCTAAAGCTAAGACACGATGTTAGCCTGCTAAAAACCATAGTTATGCAAGCCACTAGCCACCAGCGCTAGCAGTGACAACCCATCTGACAATCGAAAGGACACGCCCCTTAATATGCATTAAATCAAGATTAAATAACATCTATGAGAGAAAAAAATCCCCAGTTGTCACGAAGGTAAACTTGTACTATCAACCTCTTACTGCATAGGGGAATCTTCACCTCTTTTGGCACCTGTTTTCTTCACGTCATTCTGGTGAACCACAAAACCATCAAACCTAATATTCTCTGAGCTGGCAGCAGTATGTCTGAAATAAATGTGCAAAATTATACTGTTAAATTTTTAGTAGGTATTTTGTATTAAATCTGATTAGAATCATCTCTCTGTGGTCTAGGATGGTGTAAAATAAGCTCAGGTGATTGACTAGCCTCTTCCCAAATATAATTTCAATAAGATATCCCAAAATCAGACTCTCACTTCCTTTTTAGCTTTTCAAGAGATTGCTTTGAGTTGGATTGCTTTTATCAGCTTTGAGTTGAGTTGTCATTGCATACCTGCACATCTCATCCGTGCACACATCTCTCCTAACAAAATCAAACCACAGCATATAAATAGTTTATAATTTGCTTTGCATTTTTAATAAAAGTGATGTGATTTGCATTGTGGTTTTTCTGCATAATAGAGTTCGATAACATCAGATCACAAGCTGTGGAAACCAAATAGCTTGTTTTGCTCTCCTCTGAGGATTTGTTCATTTCCCCTCTCTCAAAGACTCAACTGTTAACTTTCTCCTCTTAATGTGGAGCCTCTTCCCTTTGAACCGCTGTAGACATTTCACCTCATGCAACCATCGCACACCCACTGTTCATCTGCATTCATGTAACTTTTCTGTCACACACTTTGGGGAAGTTATCAGCTAGCCGAAGTGATTCTAAATCATTTGTTGTTCTGTACTGTGGGCTTTCTTGTTTGCTTACTTTAAAACCTGCATAATTGACAAGGTTTTCATTAGGGTTAGTAGCTGAAAAAGACTCTTCTTTTTGTACTTCTAAACAGTCAGTATAGCACAGGACTTGACAAACTACAGTGCGAGCTGAAGCGTGGATCAAATGGAATAGAAAAGCAAGGATTCCTAATTACTGTCTCTGGAGTGGGGGGAAAAATATTTTGTTTTTGGTTTTATTTTTACTTTCCTTCCTCAGGTTACACAGTTTGATATATTCATGTATTCCTCTTGTGCGCTATCCTAAACTGTTTATTTCCAGAAACTGATTTACATAAGCATGTTATCATAAAGTCAGCGATCGTCCAGATACCATTTGTTGTGTGTTTGCATCATTATTTCCATTAATGCACAGATGGATGCATTAAAATTAAATTAGTATGCCCTTAGACAGGCAGGCTAAAACAGCAGCTCCCACATTCGCATGCAGCTTTGTATTGCAAGCTGTCAGGTACTGCGTTGTTGGGAAACTGTAAAATTGTTTTTCTAAAGGGAAACGCTTTCGCATTTAGAAACATTTATGTAATACTTGTCTCATTTGCATATGACCATGTGAGGTTTGTGAGAACGAGAGTGAAATCGCACATCACAATGATTGCTTGCTTCCCTCAGGGAGATTCAGAGCTCAGCTACAACCCGGCCCCAGCCCTTAGACGCTGGAAAATAGATTGATGTCTTTGAAATGTCCTCCACACTCCCTCTCTTTACTCAGGAAAGATACGATGACAGTACCGCATGCAGGTTTCTATACAGACAACAAAATGTCTATTTTGGTCAAAGAAAAATTTTTAAAAAGTGCAACACTTTTTAAAAAAAATTATGTTCACCTTAGTCTGGTGAAAAGGGCACGCAAGCTCCTGCAGCATATCATCATTCCATGAATGAGTGTACATGTTTTTGCTAATGGCAGTGAAAGCAAAGCCCAGGGCTTATCTCGCTGTCACCCCCTTCAAGATCTGCTGAATTGGCTCCTTGTGTCAATGTGTGAGTGTGTGCATGTGTGTCTTTATTCAGGTCTGGGGGACTGGAAATATGTGTGTTTCCTTCTTTCTTTGCAGGAAAT
Organism: Atherinomorus stipes; assembly: GCA_023101725.1. Classification (NCBI taxonomy): domain Eukaryota; kingdom Metazoa; phylum Chordata; class Actinopteri; order Atheriniformes; family Atherinidae; genus Atherinomorus; species Atherinomorus stipes. The sequence goes on along the minus strand of JALJCO010013576.1, from coordinate 96,174 downwards.
TAAGAATAAGCTGCTCAGGGGAAACATAGTTGTTCAACTTCAACACTTCCCAGGCTGCCTGCAGCATTTACTTTCAAAATAGGAAACATTTTTCCTCGTAACTTTAACGGATATTATAGTAAATGTTGTAAAGTGATAAGATGACAAAATGACTTGTGATACTTTGAGAAAGTGCTGTGGGGACATACATTATTTATTGGCACTGAAGTATGTGCAGAGAAACAGCAGAATAATGGTGTTATACTTCTGAATAATGTTGCCATTAGTAATATTACCTTTCCATACTGTTACATCTTTTCATAAAAGTGGGAACAATGTTTTCAGGGTTCAGTAAAAAATAAATGCCAGGCAGTGAACTTACATGTTCTTTCTTTAAGTTAGTCTTTTTCAAAAGAATTCAGTAAATGCAGCATTTTCTTGAATAAATGTGAGAATGTAACAATAACCATAATTCTGGCATGGCCTTCTTTTTCATTATGTACATATTCATTTTCCTATCACCTAACAGACACTTCAAAGCCCCAGGCATTGTGCTGAAAATTTCATGTATGATGTAAGTGCATTGTTCACAATCTTATTAGACACATCTAATCCTATGACTTGCAGCAGCAATAGACTGAATGAACTATTCCTTCATACACACTTGTTTGAAGGTTGGTACAGCCTACGATGTCCTTTTGTACTCTTTGTAATTAGGGCTCTGAATCCGTGATTTGATGCTGTAATGTGTGTCTACTCAGTCAGTTTTATCCCAAGTGATGGTCAGCTCAAGAACAACAATTTCTCTTTCAAATAAAGGCTCAAAAATGGTATGTGTTGAAATAGAAAGTGATGTGGGGGGAAAAGTATCAAGACATACATAATAAATAAAATCTGGCATTTATTAGGTTAAAATTAATTAAACACATTGACATACACTGTATTGCCAAAAGTATTGGCTCACCTGCTCTGACTCTCCTATGAACTTTAAATACATCCCATTCTTCATTGGGTGGTTCAGTATGACGTTGACCCACCCTTTGCAGCTATAACAGCTACATTTCATCTGGGAAGGCTTTCCATGAGGTTTAGTGTGTATAGCCTAATCCGGCCAAATGACGTAACTGGACCATCCACTATTGCTTAGGGAACAAATCTGTATATGTGTAATTAGAACAGATGAGAATCGAACTATTTTCTTAACAATATCAAGGAAATCTGGAAGGGCTTGCAAATTCCTTGGTTGTTGGACAGCAGTAGAAAACTTTAACTGTGGTAATAAGTGAATGAATGATAAGATCACAGACATTTATTTCAGGAAGATTCCTGCTGTCTGTGACAAAAGTCGACAGTGCTGCTGCTCTGCCCACTGATGTTCGTATCAGGGAGGAATATTGGACACACAGAGCAGAGGAGGAATGATACTGTCAGGGCAGAGAAAACACTAGATTTTATTCCCGACGACAAAAACATGGTAAATTTTGGTGAACACCTATTAATCAGACACTATTTCACGTATCTACAGTATGCTGCCAAACATGATGCATTCATAACCTTACACTATGCTAGCTAATGCTAACAGAGGCAGCTGTGATGTTGCTGAGAGTTAATGACTACTCTGGGAGATATTGTAAAAAGTAACGCTATTTGCTCTTATCAGGGAAATATTGTGACCGGAAAATAAAAATTGATAAGTCGAAAACACAAATGGACCACAAAGACCGTGTCCTGCAGCCTTTAGTTTCATCTGTAGGACATGCAAAGGCTACACAATCTGTACAGTCGTTAATAACAAAATCTATATCTCTGAAAAAATAGAAAAGCAACGACCTTTAAAAGAGTTTTAAAGTTTTTTTTTGTTTTTTTGTTTTTTTTTAAACCAATTTTGATAAGTGTGGCAGCTGACGGTCCTGTCACTGTGCCGCCAAGTTATCATGCGCCCTTGCTACTTGGCCACAGGGATGTCCCTTTGGCTGAATGGTTAGCATGCATGCCTCTCACCTGGGAGCCTGGGGATCAAATCCTCCGTTGCGTACCTTGCCACATAAGTAATAAATAGTAATTTGCTTGTTATTCCAGTGTGTCTTGTCATTAAAATTAGTTTCTGGAGATTAATGATAACTTACAGTAATGCTCCGATGTAAAAATAGCATGCCAGAATACCTCAGAGATCTCACACCTACAGGTTGACATTACCTTAGATGACTGTCCAACATTGTAAGTCCAGATATTCACGCTGCTTCCCATGTTGGTAGATATGAGGTAGGCCTACTCAGGAATAGTTCCCTAAGCAAAGACTGTGCCGCAAGATGGCGCAAAACGCCTGTCGGATGCAAGTGTATCTATCTGCGGCTTGCAACCCAGTGGGCGTGTCGTAGTGTGGGCGTGTCGTAGTGTGGCCGTGCCGTAGTGTGGGTGGGTCTGGTTAGGGTCAGGGGTAGGGCTAGATTTTACCGTGCTCTCATTGGCCTGGTGGGCGTGTCGTCGAGTAACGTCACACTACGACACGCCCACACTGCGACACGCCCACACTACGACACGCCCCTGTCTTGCGAGCCGCAGATAGACCCTTCTCGTCGGATGAGTCTATAGGAAATTTTGACCATTCTTTCAGATGCGCATTTGTGAGGTCAGACACTGATGTTGGATGAGAAGGCCTGGGTCCCAGTCTCAGGAGCAATTCACTCCAAAGGTGTTCTATCAGGTTGAGGTGCAGGACTCTGTACAAGCCAGTCAAGTTTATCCATCCCAAACTCACTCATCCATGTCTTTATGGACTTTGCTTTGGGGACAGCTGCATAGTAATGTTGGAACAGGAAAGGGCCATTCCCAAACTGTTTCCACAAAGTTGGAATTGTCCAAAATCTGTTGGTATGCTGAAACATCCAGAGTTTCTTTCACTGAATCTAAGGGGCTAAGCTCAGTTCCTGAAAAACACCCCCAAACCTCCCCCTCTACCAAACTTTACATTTAGCACAATGCTGTCAGACAACAACTGTTCTCTTGAAACTGCCATAGTCTCATCCCTCAGATTGCGAGTGAAGCACAATTTGTCACTGCAGAGAAGGTGTCTCCCCTGATCCAGAATCCAGTGGTGGTGTTCTCTACACCACTGCATCCAACGCTTTGCATTGCTTTTGGTGGCTGGATGAGGCTGCTTAGCCATGGAAACCCATTTCATTAAGCTTTCTTCACAGTGTTCTTGAGCTGATCTCAAGGCCACATAAAGTTTGGAGGTCTGTAGGGATCTACTCTTCTGAAAGTTGACGACCATTGCACACTATGCTCCTCAGCATTCACCAACACTGCTCAGGCACAGGGCCCACCACTTCATAGCTGAGTTGCTGTCACTCCCAATCACTTCCACTTTGTTATGACACCACTGACAGTTGACTGTGGAATATTAAAGAGAGGAAATTTCATGACTAAACTTGTTGCACAGGTGGCATACTATTACAGTACCATGCTGTAGCACCTGAGAAGGACCCACTCCTTCACATACCATAAATTTCACATGCTTGAACACTGCAGCTTGAACGACTGATCTATAGATTTTTTACGAGCAAATGAGCTTTATGAATTAAAATCAGGGGGGGGGGGATCCTTCTCATTTATGATGTCTCTCATAGTGCTCGATTGCTACATTGAAAAATGGTGTAGTGTTGCTTAACGGGAGACACTACAAGCAAAAACACAGTTTTTTCATCACCTGGTCAATTTTGAGATTTTCGTTTTTTTCCTCCTTCATCATGTTTTCTTTCAGACTCGTGTAAAAAAAAAAAAAAAGAAATGTTCAAAATAAACATTTTAGGTTTTTTTTTTTTCATGATACTTTGTCTGATGCACACAAATCCCATCAAAATGCAGCTAAAGTTGCCTCTTTTCTCAAAACGAGTTTTTTTTTTTTTTTCACTTACTCTGGGTAAAAAATCTCAACTTCAGGAGCACTTACAGAAACCAAACTTTCAAGTTTTGCTCCTGACTGTATTCTTAAAGGTTTTGCTGAAGGATTTTTTTTATATCTCATTCATAGCCTGATTTATAGAACATTTCATCCCAAAAATATGCCAAAAAAAATAGTTTTTTCTGGTTGTTGACAGTACAGTATATTCTGAAATTGTGAAATGATCACTAGATATCCAAAGTCCCCTTTGTAAAAACGTTTGGCTTTAATATATGAACAAAATTCAAAAGGAACTTTGAATCTGATTTAATCCAGTGTTTGGATTTTTTTTCTTAGAAATGTATACAAATTAGCCCATTTTTGGCTATATAACACCTCATTTGCATATTTGAACATAACATTTCAGAAAACTTGCAATACAAAAAATGATAGCCCTAATGTGAGGAATAAACCAGGAAAGTTTCACGGTGATACCAGTTAGTCAAATTTTTTACCCTATTTGTCTGGCCTGAAGACACACTTAAAGGTTGAATGTGGAACATTTTTATTAAAAGCTATATTTTTTCAAAAATAATACCTCCACAGGTCGTTTGGGGGTGTACAGAATGAAAGTACAACGTTTCCCAGAAAAATTATATTTAGCCTAAAAATAATTATAAAATAAATTTTGACGGGTTCGATAATGGCATTTTATTTACGTCTATAAGCCAATACATGCTGCCATCGCAGGTTGCCAAATACGATCTCTGTGTGGACACAATATTTCGGTCATAGTCAGGCTTGTACAGGGGAAAACCGTAGAAACGACGAGTGAAGCAGCTGCTTTGGAGCCCTGGAGATATTGTTATCTGTTTCTGAGGAGGAGTGACCTGAAAAGAGCAAAACCTGGAGTAAATTTAGGTGAAGACTTCACTAAATGGACCCACATAAACGTTTTCCACGGAGTAAAACACGGAAATGGCGACTTTTCTCCTGGATCGGTAAGCTAGCTTGTTTGCTAACATGGCTAACGTTAGCTGTCAGTTATAAACTCCTCTGTGTCACTTGTTGGACATGCTGCAGACTGTTGGTCACTTGCATATCGGCAGTGAGCCTGGCATCCCAGCGGCTGGAGTTGTTTTTCTGCCGTTGCAACTACAACCTAGACACACGTGATGTCGCTGTTCTGTCCGTATTCCATATTCAACCTTTAAATGCACAAGATCAACTTTTAGAACTTTTTCTTTTGCAAGTGCTCACACTTACTGATGATCAATTAATCAAGCTCTTTTGATTATTAACTGGCTGCACCTTTTTAATTCTTATAGAAGCAGTGAAGGTGTATCTAGTTTTCGACACGATGCTTCTGCATTTTGGCTTTGTTCTTGCTGCATAAATTATGGAATGATGTAATTGTCATGTTTGGTTCATTTTAAATTGCATTTGTCTAATTGTAAGGAATGCGTGATCCTGCTTCCAGATTATTCGAACCAGCATTACAAAATCAACAAGACAACCAAAGAAAAAAAACTTAATAAATTTAATATGGCTTTATAAAAACAGTGTTAATGTTTACATTCTGTAAATAAACATGGCACCAAATAGAGGTCATGCAATAACTGGCTGTGATCTAGTGAAGGAAAGCTGGTTTCTACTTTTTTATGTCTATAGAATTTAAGAAACTTAAAGGTTTAAAAGGAATGATCAGAAATAGCAAACAGCTCTAAAAGCTGCCAACAGTTACAGTTAAAAAAAACCAAAACAGTTTGCTTGCCGAGACCATGTGTTTTTCATACCATTGCTCATAAATAGCACACCCTATCTGACAACTTTAATGTGTCATTTATATGAATTTTTCATGTCTTAACACCATTAATATTGCACTTCAAAAATGGTAAAGTGATCGTAAATGGCAGAATGTCATCCATCAACAGTAAATGCTGTACAATGACTTAAAATATTTAAATGTCACACACGCCATGGTATTTTATTAATGTATTTCCATATGAGACTACTCCCAACACTGAACACAGTGGATTGTGGATTGACTATTAAAAAAAGAAGAAAGCAAGCGAACTTATTTTCTTTGTTTTGCGGGGACATTAACTTCAGTAAATAAGGCAAATTAACAAATCACTTCATCCGCTTCCAAAAACATTAGAAAAAAGCACAAGATGGCTAAAATCAGAACCAGACACTTCCTGGTTTTGCTGGAGGTTTTTCCCTCTCCACTGGCACCAACCGCATCATGCACGCTCAAGATGGAGGATTGAACTGAAGATTTGGGGGAGGTGGTAGCCTGGTGGCCACAGAGGTGGGCCTTGGACCGGACAACCTGATGCGCATGCTTGCGTCCACAGCAAGTATATTCCAGCCATAACACTGTGTTCAGACCAAACATGATTTGGGCATCAAGGGCATCAGGTTTCCATGCAAAGTCAATGACCGATGCCCGTCAAGGAGCGTTGACCCTTCTTACGGCGCATTAAGTACATCGGTGGGCAGCTCCTGAAGTAAATGGTGAAATCACCAAATACAGAACACCTCTGAACAATCTGATGAGTCCAGACACGGCGCAGAGACACCTGGCAATGTATTTCTCAGGCCTTGTAGAGCAAATGAAGCTAAGCAGCTGCTCAGTTTCCTCCATCATTATACAGAGACAAGGCAAAGGAAAAGGACCGGGTCCTTCACCACAGTCTACACCAGGGATCACCAACTCGAAGCCTCTTGGGCCAGTGTCCGGAAGGTTTTTAATGTCACACTGTGGCAACACACCTGACCCAAATCAAAGAGTCATTGTGCAAAACTTCATAGGCTGTCGGACCCATTTAATTTGAGACAGGTGTGTTGAAGCATGGAAATGTTGAAAACCTTGCCAACACTGGCCCAAGAGGTCCAGCGTTGATGATCTCTGCTCTGGACACTTTTGTCAGTGTCTGATTTTATGTGAACCAGCGTCAAACTTTGGGCGTCAGGCGTGTTGTTGACGCCCAAATCGCGTTTCCTCTGAACACACCGTAACCCTATCTGATAGCCTAAAGCTTACCCTTGCCCTAACCCTACCTCATTGTAACCCAAAACAAATCTTGACCCCCCAAAATGGGTTTTTCATATGTTCTTTTTACGAGGGCCAGCCAAAGTGTCACTTTCCAAAAAATGACCTCACTTTAGTTAAAGGCAAGGCAAGGCAAGGCAAGTTTATTTGTATAGCACATTTCATGTGCAGAACAATTCAAAGTGCTTTACATAAAACATTATAAGCAAAAGGGAGAGAAAAAAAAATTAGAAGCATGATTCAAAATTAAAAGCATTTAAAATTAAAAAGAGAGAATACAGAGACGTGCGGATTTTAACTTTTGAATAAAATCTATGTAAATGCAGCTGAGAACAAGTGGGTCTTCAGCCTGGATTTAAATAAACTAGGTGTTTCAGCTGATCTGAGACGTTCTGGGAGTTTGTTCCAGACATGTGGAGCATAGAAGCTGAACGCAGCTTCTCCATGTCTGGTTCTGACTCTGGGAACTGATAAAAGACCGGATCCAGATGACCTGAGGGGTCTAGTAGGTTCATACTGGGTCAAGAGGTCACTGATGTATTTTGGCCCAAACCATTCAGAGCTTTATAGACCAGCAGCAGAACTTTAAAGTCTATTCTCTGATGGACCGGCAGCCAGTGTAAAGACCTCAGAACTGGACTGATGTGGTCCACTTTTCTGGTCTTTGTGAGAACTCGGGCAGCAGAGTTCTGAATGATCTGCAGCTGTTTAACTGATTTTTTAGGTAGACCAGTAAAGACGCTGTTACAGTAGTCAAGCCGACTGAAGATGAATGCATGGACTAGTTTTTCCAGATTTTCCTGAGACATCAGATCTTTTATCCTTGAGATGTTCTTCAGGTGATAGTAGGCTGATTTAGTGATCGCTTTGATGTGTTTTTCAAAGTTTAGGTCTGAGTCCATCACTACACCCAGACTTCTGGCCTGATTGGTGGTTTTTATGTGGATGGACTGAAGTTCTGTGACAACCTGATGTCGTTTCTCTTTGGCTCCAAAAACAATCACCTCAGTTTTGTTTTTGTTCAGCTGAAGAAAGTTGAGGCACATCCAGTCATTAATCTCATCAATACATTTACCAAGAGCCTGTACAGGGCCCCGGTCTCCTGGTGATACTGTAATATATAGCCGTGTGTCATCTGCGTAGCTATGGTAACTAATATTGTTGTTCTTTATAACCTGAGCCAGTGGGAGCATGTAGATGTTAAACAGCAGAGGCCCCAGGATAGAGCCCTGGTGAACTCCACAGGTCATTTTTGTCTGCTCAGATGTAAAATTGCCTACTGACACAAAGTACTTCCTGTTCTCCAAGTATGTTTTGAACCAGTTTAGTACAGAACTAGAGAGACTCACCCACTTCTCCAGTCGTTGGAGTAATATAATGTGGTCAACTGTATCAAATGCAGCACTGAGATCCAGTAAAACCAACACTGACATTTTTCCAGTGTCAGTATTCAGACATATGTCATTCGTGACTTTGGTCAGAGCAGTCTCGGTGCTGTGGTGCTGTCTGAAACCTGACTGGAAAACATCATAACGGTTGTTTTCTCTTAAAAAGTCATTTAGCTGGTGAAATGCTGCTTTTTCAATGATCTTACTTAAAAATGGAAGATTGGAGATCGGCCTGTAGCTGCTCATCTGTGTCTTGTCTAGATTATCCTTTTTTAGCAGAGGTTTGATCACAGCTGTTTTCAGTGACTTTGGGAAAACACCTGACGTTAGAGAGGAGTTCACAATGTAAAAGCACAATGTAGCAAGTACAAGCACAGACATACACACACAGTAAAAAAAAAAAAAAAGCATTTTTCCTTGGCAGGTGATCAGAAAATGTATGTCCAATTGAGAACTTCAATGGCCATTGCATGGTTTTAGATTTTTCCTTGTTCCATCATGCCTAATTCAGATAAATGGATCAAACTCTTCAAAACTCCGAAGACATTTTTTTTCATGTAGAAGCTCAATCCTTTAATCACAGTCAGCATAGACATATTTTTTTCAGGAAAGCCTCAGCAGTCATACTGTGAGGCTGAAATGATGTAAGTTTTAAGAGCTAACATTTTTGTGTGTAATTTGACAAACTATTGGAAAGAGGTTTAACTTCAATCAGGTGTGTTGGAAAAGATAAACATCTAAAACCTGGAGGATGATGAATGGAAATGAACATCCCTGTAATAATGTATCAGTTATTGATCATCATTGGATGGCTTAAACAAATCAGATCATTAGAACATTGAGAATTGTTGTCAAGCTTAGATCCAACCAATCCTGTAAGACTCAATATTAGCCTCTTTATTGCCACTGTCGATGTGCAACTAGTGAAAACAGTGAAAAGGTTCAAATCCATATCCACTCACTGTACTGCTAACCCATTGCAAGAGAGTAACACGTTGAAGTGAAAGTAGTGCAACCTCATTGAAAAAAGCTTGAAACAAATTTTTTCAGATCTAGTTATCGTTTTTTTACAGAAAAATAAAACTTTTTCAGATCAGGAGCTGAGTTATGACAACCACCTGGCTGCTTTCCCTCCACAGTTATTTTTATAATACTGCCCCCACAAACAGAGAAGGTATTTCCCCCCCCAATCTGCTACAATAAACTCTGATTAACACATCTTAGTTTTACCCACACTTTGGCAGTGTAAATGTAACATGATGGACGGGTTGTTAATTATCTTCATTTATCACACAGTTGCTATGGAAAACCAATGCCATTGTCAATTTACATCCATCTATTCTCTTTACACACTCAATTCATTTCACCAGTGTACATATCTTCCCCCAAAGCCAAAATACTTGTGTGTTGAAGATGTCTGCCTCGTTTCTGTCTTTTCCAATTGCTTGAATGTAAATATGTGAACATGCCCAGACACCTACCCCTTTCTGTACATATATTTTTATTACGAACATAAAGTGCTGTACACAAAGGAAAGAAGAAAAGGAAAAGGAAGAAAAGAAAAGAAACTAAGTACTTAACAAGTCGTCTATTCCATCTGTCTTCTAGTGCATAACAGCAGATCTTAGCTTTTTTTAAGCATTTTTGAACAACTTAGCCAACTTTTTAGTAACATTTTGAGAATTCCATAATTTAACACCTGTAACAGAAATACACATTTGTTTTAACTTTAACTGACAAAACCTGGATTTAAAATCCAACCAGTGTCTGTAGTCCTGCTCTGGTGAATCTTTATTCTTTGTTTTAAGTATGTAAAGAAACCATGGATAACAAAAGGGCTACAGACTGCTTGTAAAAAGAAAAACTTATTGTGTGAGCAGTTTTTAAAATGTAGAACTAAGGATGTGGAAGGTTTATACAAGATATATGAAAATGAATTAATCAGTGTTATGACATTTTGTAAAAAAAAAAAAAAAAAAGAAAAAAGTAATATAGTGATTTATTAGAAAAAAATAGAACAAATGTTGAATGTACCTGGAAGATCTTAAATTAAATTATTAAAAAGAAAAAAAGTTACCAACGACTACCCAGCTTACTTTTACAAAAATACCGATACAGTTATTAAGGAGAACAAATCTACAGCAGACCATTTTATTGAGTACTTTGATAACGTGGGTAAAAATTTAGCAAATTCGATTGTATCTTCTGCAGTGTTCGTGGACAACAATGAAACTACTAATGTCATCTCTGATTCAGTGTTTATTAAAGAAAATAGATGAAAATGAAATAATTGACATAGTCAGCAAATCAAAAGGTAAGAAATCAACTGACAGCTATAATTTTGATATGTTTTTGGTAAAGAAAATTATTGATTTGTATTGTAAAACCTCTAACTCATATTTTTAACCTGTCACTATGGACTGGGAAATTTCCTGCAAAAATGAGAATAGTTAAAGTGATACTGATACCATTGTTTAAATCTGGTGACAAACATGTCTTTTCAGATTATAGGCCAATTTCACTGCAGTTCTCCAAAATTATGGAAAAGCTATTTGTACAAAGGTTAAGTGATTTTATAGCTAAACATCAGATACTTTGTGAAAAGCAATATGGGTTTAGGAAAAATCGAACCACCTCATTAGCTTCAATAGATTTTGTTGAACAAATTACACAGGCAGTGGAAAAAAAGCAATATACAGTTGTTTTTTTTTATTTACAGAAAGCTTTTGATACTTTAGATCAGACTTCATCACTAAACAAATTACAGAAATATGGCATCTGGGGACTGGCGCCTAATTGGATAACTAGCAATTTACATAACAGGTATCAGTGTGTCCATATTAATACAATAAACTCAGATTTTTTAAGGGATTACATGTGGGGTACCTCAGGGTTCAGTCCTTGATCCATTGTTTTTTGTTTTTTTGTTTGTTTGTTTTGTACATGAATGACATTTGTTTGGTTTCTCAGTCTCTGGATTAAATTTTATATGTTGATGGCAAACTGTGTTTTGTAGTGAAGATGATTTGGGAAAGCCCCTGGAAATGATGGGAAAAGAACTTTTGAAATTTAAACAATGGTTTGATTTAATGACATTCATTGGCTATGTGAGTAAATGCATCATATCATTGGCCGGACAGTGTTTGTCATTGTTTTACTGTAGTTACCTACTTGTCACTAGTCATGCAATGGGCTGCATTGCAAAATTGTAAGGAATAAATTGATATGTGTATTTCAATATACAATCAGGTTGGATTTTATTTTATGCGCTGCACAGATTTGCTGTGCACAGAGAATGCACAGGAGTAGTGCGCGATTACACGCAGCTGAGAGGGAACATTACTTAAGATCCCCCCCTTTAAAAAAAAAAAAAAAAATATATATATATATATATATATATATATATATACAGTGCACATATATATATATGTAAACTGCCCGGCCCCCAAAAAAGTCGCCACTTGGATTTAACTAAGCAAATAGGTACGAGCCTCCTATTGGATAATTACTGCATGGGCGATTATCTTTCAGCTGGCAACAAGTTATTTAACCCCAACTGGTGCAATGACTTGCTTCTCATTTCCTAAAGAACCATGTGGAAAGACACATCCATGGTCTTGGAAAAGATGTTAGTCTGTCTGAGAAGGGTCAAATCATTGGCATCAAGAGGTGAAAACATCTAAGGAGATGCAGAAACTACTAAAACTGGGTTCAGAACAGTCCAACACATTATGAAAAACTGGAAGGATAGTGGACCATCGTCTTCCAGGAAGAAATGTGGCCGGAAAGGCAGATGAAGTGATGCAGCATCATGTCTAGTGCCCGGCTGGACTACTGTAACAGCCTTTTCGTTGGCCTGAACCAGGCTTCCATCGCCCGCCTGCAGCTCGTCCAGAACGCTGCTGCTCGTTTTCTGGTGGGCGCGTCCAGGCGAGAACATATAACCCCCGTCCTATCTTCCCTGCACTGGCTCCCCGTCCGCTTCCGAATTGATTTTAAATTACTTTTGTGTGTTTTTAAAGCCCTCAACAGCCTAGCCCCCCCTTATCTGGCTGACCTGCTGGTCCGCCGGGACCCCAGCAGGGCCCTTCATTCCGCTGGCCAACTTCTTTTAGAAGTGCCGAGAACAAAGCTAAAGCAGTGGGGCGACCGCTCGTTCTCAGCTGCTGGCCCCAGATTGTGGAACTCGCTGCCCCCCGACATTTGTCTCACAACTGAACTGGGCTCTTTTAAATCTAAGTAAAAGACTTATTTTTTTCGTCTAGCTTTTAATTCTAACTAGTTTATTTATTAAAGGTTTTTACTCTCTCTTAGGTACACCCTGCACTCCCCCGAGAAGCCTGTTCTGATTCTCTGTTGGTTGTTTTCACTCAACTCTTTTTTGTTCTTCACTTTTCCTAGTATTTAAGTTTACATTTTTATGTTTTACATTGTTGTCTCTTTTTCTGTTACCCTGCTGTAAAGCACTTTGTGTGTCCAATGGGTACTGTAAAGGGCTATATAAATAAATTTGATTTGATTTGATTTGATACTGTATGAGCCTGTGGGAGCAATGTGATGATCTGGGGTTGCTGCAGTTGCTCAGGTCCAGGTTCAGCAACAGTATGAGCTCAAAGAATGAGGTCAGCTGATACCTGAATATACTGAATGACCAGGTTATTCCATCAATGGATGTTTCTTTCCTGATGGCACGGCCATATTCCAAGATGACCGTGCCAGAATTTATCGGGCTCAGATTGTGAAAGATGGTTCAGGGATCATCAGACATCATTTTCACACATGGATTGGCCCCCACAGAGTCCAGACCTGAACCCCATTGAGAATCTTTGGGATGTGCTGTGGTCAGACTCTACAATCATCATCAAGATCTTGGTGAAAAATTGATGCAACATGATGCAAACAAATCTGGTGACATTGCAGAAGCTTCTGGAAACACAGCGAATGTTGCCGGAATCAAAGCTAAAGGCGGTCCAACGAAATGTTAAATGTTTGACCTTTTTTTTTTGTTGGCGACTTTTTTTTTGGCCGGGCAGTGTATATTGGACCTGGAACATGCAGAAGTAAAGCTTCTTGAATTGATAGGGGAAGTAAGCAGAAAGGAATTATAGGAAGGTAAAAATAAGCTAACAAATTACGTGGTGAAAATAGTGTGCTGGACTGGGCATTTGCCTCAAAATGCATCATGCTTATCACAGTGTCCTCAATATTGGTGTTTGTGCATTTATAATTCATAAAATGAAAAGTAAAATATGCCCAAGGATGAAATCAAGTGTTTTAGAAAAATAATAAATAAAATGTTTAGATATTGGCAGATCTATTTATACCAGAAGTCAAATTTACATCTTGAGCTTTCAATAATCATGACTAGAATGATGGTTCTACATGCATTGTGCTTGGTCCTCTAAAAAGCTTTGCAGAAACTAGATCAGTTGTATCCAGAGCACGATCAGGCAGACTAAAAGTGACCATGCCATCAGAAGATCAATACATCAAGCTTTGTTCTCTGTTCACTGAGGATATTTAAAGGAACTGTATTTTCCAAGGTCATCTCTTATACAATTAGGCACATCTGCATAAATAATAGCTGGTCTGGCCCTTTCTCCATTCCTGCTATCAGGCTGCTGAAAGGTATATTTCTGGTTTCAGAAGAACTGGCTGTCTGTATGCAACCATTTTGCAAACGTTTGGATTGCATAGAAAAGCTCATGTAAATGGTCTTGTTTGAGTCAAGTAATAAAGAATTGTACGTTTTTCTTAAGGAGGAATTTACACTCTGTCCATCTTGACTGCGTTTTGAAAAGGCTTTTTCACAAACAGCAGTCATGCTGTGTGTTGAGGATCCACAGCAGGTGGAAGAGATATGGGGCATGAACTGAAAATCTGCAGGTATCAAACTACAACTGTAATTGTTGTGGGTCTGTTTTCTCTGTGTTTTTTATCTGCAAATCCCCCCCTGAGAACACCTGCAAGGTCTCCCATTGAAAGGCAGGGCCGAAACCAGGGTTATGAAACTAGTGAGGTAAAAAACCATGCGAGCGCACAATGCGTGACCAAAAAAAGAATGTGAGTACTTATTTTTGAATAAAAAGTCAAATGAATGGTGTTTTAAACTGTGCAATTACAAAAATATGCAATCATATAATATTGTTGACTGAATTTTTATTAATATTTGACACTAATATGCTATAGCCTATCTGAAAAGAGCCGGCTCTGAGAGCCAATGCTTCATAGTGAATCAGAGGAACCGGCTCCCAGTTTTTTTTTAGGAGATCACAGTACTTTGTTTTGACTGGCTAATAAGGAGGCCATGCTGCCAGTCAAATTTGAGCATATAGGTTTGTACAAATATATGAAAACAGAAAGAAAGGCTATGTTCCATTGCAAATGAAGACAGTAGTTTGTGGTGAAGAATGTGTGTGGGTGCATTGCTTTGTCTTGTCATATAACCATGTGACACCTTAAAGTTTCATTTTGTTTTATTGTATTGTGTATCTTTTCTTCACCTGCCAAGGGTCTATTGATGCAAATTAGCTTGCTAATGCTAATCCAACATGTTTACCTCTGTTGCTACATATGTTCATTAATATGTACTGTCGCTATCAAATAAACAAAAAGTTTGAAGATAGAATAAATGCACAGAATTTTAAGGCTTCTCATAAAAATACTGAATGCAAAAAAAGTTTCTAACACACAAACCATTAATTAATTGCAAAATTAAGGTAAAATACAGGGCTGAAGACCGGAGGGTTGGGGGATCAATTCTGAAATGTCCTTGGGCAAGACACTGAACCCCACATTGCCTCCCGATGTGCCTATCGGGGTATGAATGTGTGTGTGACTGGGTGAATGCGACCTGCAGTGTAAAGCGCTTTGAGTGGTCAGTAAGACTATATAAATGCTATATAAGTACAGTCTATTTACCATTTACTACGGACATTTCACCATCCATTGATCTTCCTATCAAAATCATGATATGCTTTTATTAAGGTGGTTTTAATGTAGTTTTTCATGTGTTTGGTCTTCCTCCTCTGTATGTAGGGCTTCCGACCACGTTACATAGAGTACAACTTTTATCTCTATGGTTGCACTCTGAAAGGTCAGCAGAACTAGGTGCAGCAGCAAAGTGTCAGATCCGAATGGTATGCAATGCTGATGGTAGCGGTACCGCTTAGTCGGGTGCCACCGATCTCTCCATAGGAAACAATGGGACGGCCAGCGCAAGTAATGCCATTCACATGCAGAATACTTGAAAGTATTCATTCATTATATTGGAGCATCTATTCCTGGACTTGAGTGAAATTAGGGACATGTCTCTTTTCACAAATACCGTCAAGAAGCAAAGCACATCAGATGATCACATCAGTGGATAACAATACATGTACATGGGATTTCCATGGATTTGTAATTTTGCAAAACCTTTCGAAAGAAGCCAGAGACTAACCTCAGTAAAGTGTATCTGCTAGGGCTTTTTTAACATTTTTAAATCTTTCGGACATTGTGTCCACATGGAACCAACACTTTGGGAGCCCAAAAATACACATTCTCAGAAATTGATCCCGTACTGAATAAATCAAATCCTCCCAAAACCCGTTTCTACTGTATGCATGCTTTCTTTGGTTTTGGAGTATTTGTGTGGCAGCATTACAACACTGCTTACAGGCCTGGCATACAGTATATACTGTATGTAGTGTTTTCAGTGGCTATATGTAGACTCAGAGTGCTTTAAATCATGCCATCTTTACCCAAATATTCTCTATTAAACAACATAGGTTTTTTCAAAACCAAAAAAACAAACATAAAAATAACCCTGGACAAGGTCACCAGGTTGCAGCATAGATGTGCTCATTAACTGAATAGGGACATTATAAATACATGTATTTTCTCTCTCTGTAGGTGGGGTGTTTATTAAAAGCAACAAGCTGCTTTGCAGGGATTTTAAAAGCCTTTGAACTTTTTCTAAACAAACACATCCTCTCAGATGCTGCCTATTGCTCTAATCTAACCTGGCAGGTAGTCTAGCCAATTACATTTTTAGTAAATGTGTGTATCCATTTGGTTTGCCAAGGTAACCTCAGTTTCCTCCAACTTTGTTCCCACGTCTGATGATCTGTGAAGAAACGATGCTTGATATCTGAGCTACTTTGGTAAGGGACATATGGATTCTATAATGTGGGATTGATTCTTTTTTGGCATTTCCTCTCCTGTTTTTGCTTTGCACCTGGGTTGTTGGGAGCATTTGTACAGACTCAGTTTTTGCAATCAGACTGGCTTCTGTGTGGGAGCTCCTCTGTCTGCCTCCTTGTCTTTAACTTTTGCCTGAGGATTCAAAATTTGCATGTTTTTCGAACCAGTCCGTCTCTGGCATTATACGTGTGGGTCGCCACTTCTGAGAAATTAACACATGAACTGCTTCCTGCAGTGTCCCTTAGCTTGAAATGCAATGTTATTTTGGCAGAAGAATCCCATCCTCAGCCAAGAAATCCGCTGTGTTAAGCTGTGCCCACCATCTCCTCTTGGCTTCCGGGAGTTCCTCTGTCCCATTTTACTCTCTTTTTAAAAAATGGGAAAAGAGGACACACTGAGACCTCAATGTATGCTCTGCATGGCTTTTGTTTCAATGCAAGTATTTGCATGTGTGTCATCACAAATACCTCCATCTTTTTGTTTGTGTGTATTTCAATTCTGTGGGCTTCACATAGATATGATTCCTGCATGCCAAGGAGCTTTCGCTTTTGTTTTGCTTACGAAGAGCTGGCAGGACCCTCTGATGTGCAGGTTAGCAAGCCTAATGTTTATACAGCACCATCATCCAGGAGAACAAAGCACTCTTGGAGGCTGCTGCTTGCATCATGGCCAATCAGAATCACCAGCCAGCAACTAATTCATAACGAACACTGCTGCCCACAAATGTACTTTTCTTTCTTCTTTACTGGGAGAATTTATGATTTTATGAGTATAGCCACAGATTTCTGTACAACATATGTATACACACGCTGACAGGCCGAAAGCATTGCTCTAGACATGGATATATAACTTTGATTTGGCCAATATGGCACACTTGGGATTTTATGTTCCCTTTTTTATTTGTGTGTGTGCTTGTATGTCTCTATCTTGAAATTAAACCAACAGAGGACAGAGAAATTAAATGGTGTCAGATTGACAACTGTTCACCAAAAACTACTATTGTGTTGTTGTTAGGAATAAAATCCTGTTCCGTCTGATGTGACAGCAGCATGGCATTCCCCCTCTGCTCTCTGTGTCAGCTACTGTACTCCACCCCGATACAAACAACTCAATTTGCTCATCTAAATACAATTTGCTAAATCTGTATTTTGATGACAAATAAAAAGATACTGACGGCGCAGCGTTGCTGTTTTGTGATTACCATTACACTAACTTGGCAAGGGAGTCATCACCTGGAAACTGCATTTTACTGTTAAAACATGGATATTATTCGTGTTGGACCTCATTTGAAATTTGCCTGAAAAACTTGAGTTAGAAAGCGGCTTAAACTTTCGTTTAAACTCTTTGTTAAAACCAAAATAGGCCACAACAGTCTGCTGTCTACGGCAGGTTCTGCTCCAGTGTCGTCTGCACCACCCCCATACAGGAGCAACTTTCACTAGTTTGGGATTAAACCAGGCAAAGACGACATCATCACTACGTTTGAAAAGGAGGCTGTGAGAGACTCACCTGCATTGCTGTCAGTAAGTCTCGCTGCTTGTGTAACGTTATACATTATTGTGTATGAAATGCTGCAGACAGTAGACAGACTAGCTAACTGCTAACAAGCTAATGTTATAAACTCAAACACCATCTGATTTACGACCCCCGTACTTCCTATTAAATCTCGAATGCGTTGCTATGCCGCGTAAATGTTTGTAAACGGCTCCGCAATCAGTTTTTTCTTCTTTTTATTTTCCATGTCTGAATAGAGGACGGCTGTCACACACAGCTACAGTGTTGTGATGCAGCCGTGAGCCGTGAACTGATAAATGACTGGTCGCAGACCGTGATACTGGTATTGTTACAGTACCAGTCTTCCGGCCACAACACGAGAATATTTTTTGTGCCACCGCGGTGGTTTAATCTGACATGGTGACCATGGTGAAAGACTAAGTAAATCATGTAGTCTGAACCTGCAGAAGTTATCCGAGAGGGTTTTCTGAAGACAGTCACTACTACTGTCCTATTATCACCATTTTAACTGTTTACATGCATGAATGTTTTGATTTTTGCAACCAACCAAATACCAGGACACAAACATTACATTTCCCCGACACTTTCACATCATATCTTGACCTCATCTGCAATAAAAGTCGAGTCTTGCATGTAAAACACCGGTCTTCTTATAGTTCAATAATGCTTTTCCTGTGTTTTCTTGTCCCCTGGTTGCGCGCGCATCCTATCTGTGATGTTGCTCAGGAACCCATCTATAGAACTTTAAAGTCAACTGATAAGCAGCCAGTGTAAAGAACACAGAGCTGGACTGATGTAGTCTAGCCTGGTACACCAGCATGACTATCGCCATGTATGAGATACACGACAAGTCAGTCTGTCTCTCTCAGTTGGAGACTGATTTCCAACTCAACAAAAAGAGGCAAGACTCACAAGAACAAATTGAACCGGAAAGAACCAATTCGGGAAACACGGAAGCGACGCAAAATATCTTTCTGTAAGAGGAAAGCCCTCAGAGCAAGTTGTTATGGTTTTAAGGACATGTGCAGCTCGTTTAAAACATCAGAAAGGGCATCGTTATATAATCGCTCCTCTGTGGCCGCCATTCTGACTGTCGCCGAAAAAGATGTCTCCCTTCCCAAGACCCCCCCCCCCCTGCTCTACCTCACACACACACACGTAGGGTTTTGGGGAGGGAGCGTGTCAAGCGGGCGTGGTGAGGGAGGGCACCAAAGTGCCTTTGCTTGCCACGTCTAGAGGCAGCCTGCTCCCCAGTTTTAACCACACTTAGACACCTAAACACATAAAATAACAACAGCTCACAACCACTTCTGAGGGGCGGGCCATATAGTGTGTGGTAGGAGGGAGGGGCCGGTTGGGGGGACATGCCCCCTACGCGACCCCCACTCCCGGCATGACTTGGCACTGCCCCTCAGTTTTAACTGCAAACAACACACATCTTACACACACAGTCACGAGTGGGGGGTGGGGGGGGGACAGGGTCCTTTCATACCCCGGTCTCCCGGGCGCTACTGGGGGGAGGGGGGGACAGTGGCTACTTCACGCGCCAGTGGTTAAGGCTGGCTGCGTTGCGGGGGATCTGCTGGCCTGGGGGATGCCTGGCCTGCTGCGTCCGGGGGTGGGGGATGGGGGGGGGTGGTGGGGGGAACGTGTTGGGGGCTTGGAACTCGCGGCTCCTTCCCCGGCCCGAGCTACCACTCAGGAGGCACGAGGGCATGGGCAAGAGAGAGGTGGGTATGTGGGAATAATGAATGAGAGTGTGAAAGAGGAAATGTGGGAGGGAGGAACTTGGGCTGGAAGAGGGAGGAGATGTGGGTAAGTGGTTGGAGGAAAGGGGGATGGAGGAAGGAGAGGCATGCTCGTGAGTGTCTAGTAGGGATGGTCGTGAGGGGCTGAAGGAAGGAAGGGCGGGAGTGTGATAGGTCAGAGGGATGGGCGGGGCTGGACATGTAAGGGGGGGGACTGTATGGGGTATTGGGGGTATAGGGAGGTGGGGGGCGTATGTGTGGGGGGGTGGGGAGGGGTTGGTGCAGTTATGTGGGGGGAGTGCATGTGTGTGTTAGAGAGTATGAGGAGGTGGGGGTAGGGTGTGGACGGTAGAGGGAGGGAGAGTGTTGGGGGTGGAGAGAGGAGTGAGTGTGGGTATGTAAGGTCGGAGAGAGGAGTGGGTGGGTGTATGCGTGTGTGGGGGGGGGTACACGGAGGTGTTGGGTAGGGCTGGGCGGTGTGGGCGGAGGTTCGTACCTCGGTATTCGTGCCGGGCATCTTGGTGTCGGTGCGGTGCGGTGTGGCTGCGGGTTGGTTGGGGGCCGGGCGCTTTGGTGGGGGGTGCGGTTTTGTCTGTGGCTTCCGGGGTTTTTTTGTGCGGGGCGGGCGCAGGGGGATCTGTATCTTGTATGTGGTTGCTCTTGCGGTATTGATGTCTTGGGTGCCTGTGTCTCGATGTGGGGGCGGTGACGGTATATCTTTCAGCCCCAGTGTTGGGGTAGGTGTGTGGGGAGTGTGTGTGTGAGCGTGGTGGCGGGGTAGGGGGTGGTAGAGGTGGTGGCGCCCTGGTGTCAGGTGTATGGGGCAGGGACTTTGGGGTGGGGGCTGGCCTGCCCTGGGGGGGCGTCGTCTGGGGGGTCCGGTCCTCCTGGGTTTCGGTTGGGGCCGCCCGGGTCCGGGGGGGGGGTGGCTGCTCCTGGGCGCTTGGGCCCTGGGCCCGGCGCTGTCTCCGCTCCGGGGGACGCCCGGCGCCCGGTGGGGTCGGCAGCTGCTGGTCTCGGTCCGCTGGGGCCTGGGCCTCCAGACTGCGGGGGGCTCCGGCTGGGGGCCGCCTTTTGCCGCCCTTCGGGGGATGCATGTCCGCTCTTTGGGGGGGGGTAGGCTGGGATCTGGGCCTCTGGGTGGCTGCTGGGGGCCTGGGTCGCGAGCCTTGCGGGCTTCCTCCTCCTTGCAGAGACGAGGCTGCATCTGCATGACTGTATCACCACGGAGCACCCTTTATTATGCATGTTGACACTGTGACACTGCTTCCCATTGCGATGACTAGGTCGTACCTCTTCTCTCTACTTCCCATTGCGCTGGCTAGGTTGTACCTCTTCTCTACTTCCCATTGCGCTGACTAGGTTGTACCTCTTCTCTGCGTAGTTCTGCGTGTGTTTGTATGATCTGAGGATATTTAAGCCACCTGCAGGTCCTCCTGTAGGGGATTGCTTGTTTTGTTTTCCAACAGAGACCTTGGTTGTTTAGGGATCGCGGTACAGATGTACCAGTGAACTGTGTAAGTGGATTCATGTTTTCTCTTCTCTCTCTCTCCCTCTTCCTTACTCCTCTCTCTCTGTTTCACTTTCTATCATTACCTCTATTCACTTTCATTTCTCCCTTGTCAGGCCCAGCAGTATGAAATGGAATGGTGTAATAGACAAATGTTTAAATAAAGAAATAAAATGAATAAACATGATATCAAGTGGAGCCTTATGTTCATAAAGCTCCGCTTGATAAAGCAAAACTGTTCAACAGAATAAAGCAATCAGATTTCCATTCTGCTTGCTTCGATGCTGGACAGGACAAGTAAAAAGAAAAAAAAAAAAAAAAAGAAAAAGATGTCGTAAAGTCCCCCCTCCGGTCCGGTCAATTTATTTACCGGAGTGGAAATCACTTCCCAATGGAGGGAACCCAGACTGACTTGCCATGTACCGTATCTCATACATAGCGTTGGTCAGGCTGCTGTGGCAGACTAAATGTGGTCCAGTTTTTTGGTCTTAGTGAGAACTTGGGCAGCAGACTGCTGAATATGAGCTGGTCACTAACTTTAATGCTAACATGCTGAGTGTCATGGATTCTATTGCTCCTATTAAGGTGAAGGTTATCTCTGGAAGGAAAAAGTCTCCATGGAGAAATTCCACACTGGTGAAAACTGGAAAGAGAGAGGTCGGAAAGCTGAGCGCAGATGGAGAAAAACAAAACACAGGTCATTATGACATCTATAAAGAGAAACTTCACTTTTATAATTTACAGCTGAGGAATGCAAGGAATTCGTATTTTTCTGACATCATCACTAAAACGGTCATAATGCTCGGGCCTGATTTGCTGCAGTCGACAGGCTAACAAACCCTCCTGTGTCAGTAGCACCTAAATTTATTCCACCAAAGCCTGCAATGACTTTGCCAAATTTTTCACAGACAAAATCCAAATTATTAGACAAGCTGTTGGTTCAACAACAGCAGTTCAGGTCATGTAACGTGTCCACCAAGTCTAAACACCATGACAAAGTTTTATCGCATTACTAGCAAAGAACTGGATGACATCTTGCATCAACTGAACTCCTCCTCTTGCTGTTTGGACATCCTGCCCACTGGTTTTTAAAAATGTCTCAAAGACCTTGGAGTCAGACCTGCTTCAGATTGTGAACTCCTCTCTAACGTCAGGTGTTTTCCCAGAGTCACTAAAACAGCTGTGATCAAACCTCTGCTAAAGGAAATCTAGACAAGACACAGATGAGCAGCTACAGGCCGATCTCCAATCTTTCTTTTTTAAGTAAGATCATTGAAAAAGCAGCTTTTCACCAGCTAAATGACTTTAAGAGAAAACAACCGTTATGATGTCTTCCAGTCAGGTTTTAGACAGCACCACAGCCCGAGACTGCTCTGACCAAAGCACGAATGACATATGTCTGAATACTGACACTGGAAAAATGTCAGTGTTGGTTTTACTGGATCTCAGCGCTGCATTTGATACGGTTGACCACATCATATTACTCCAACGACTGGAGAAGTGGGTGGGTCTCTCTAATTCTGTACTAAACTGGTTCAAAACATACTTGGAGAACAGCAAGTACTTTGTGTCAGTACATAATTTTACATCTGAGCAGACAAAAATGACCTGTGGAGTTCCCCAGGGCTCTATCCTGGGGCCTCTTCTGTTTCACATCTAAATGCTCCCACTGGCCCAGGTTATAAAGAACAACAATATTAGTTATCATAGCTACGCAGATGACACACAGCTATATATTACAGTATCACTAGGAGACCGGGGCCCTGTACAGGCTCTTGGTAAATGTATTAATGAGATTAATGACTGGATGTGCCTCAACTTTCTTCAGCTGAACAAAAACAAAACTGAGGTGATTGTTTTTGGAGCCAAAGAGAAACGACAGCAGGTTGTCACAGAACTTCAGTCCATACACCTAAAAACCACCAATCAGGCCAGAAATCTGGGTGTAGTGATGGACTCAGACCTAAACTTTAAAAAACACATCAAAGCGATCACTAAATCAGCCTACTATCACCTGAAGAACATCTCAAGGATAAAAGATCTGATGTCTCAGGAAAATCTGGAAAAACTAGTCCATGCATTCATCTTCAGTCGGCTGACTACTGTAACAGCGTCTTTACTGGTCTACCTAAAAAATCAGTTAAACAGCTGCAGCTCATTCAGAACTCTGCTGCCCAGTTCTCACAAAGACCAGAAAAGTGGACCACATCAGTCCAGTTCTGAGGTCTTTACACTGGCTGCCGGTCCATCAGCGAATAGACTTTAAAGTTCTGCTGCTGGTCTATAAAGCTCTGAATGGTTTAGGCCCAAAATACATCAGTGACCTCTTGACCCAGTATGAACCTACAAGACCCCTCAGGTCATCTGGATCCGGCCTTTTATCAGTTCCCAGAGTCAGAACCAGACATGGAGAAGCTGCGTTCAGCTTCTATGCTCCACATGTCTGGAACAAACTCCCAGAACGTCTCAGATCAGCTGAAACACTTAGTTTATTCAAATCCAGGCTGAAGACCCACCTGTTCTCAGCTGCATTTACGTAGATTTTATTCAAAAGTTAAAATCCGCACATCTCTGTATTCTCTCTTTTTAATCTTAAATGCTTTTAATTTTGAATCATGCTTCTAATTGTTTTTTTCTCTCCCTTCTGCTTATAATGTTTTATGTAAAGCACTTTGAATTGTTCTGTACATGAAATGTGCTATACAAATAAACTTGCCTTGCCTTGCCTTGAATAAGCTGTGGGTGTCTTAATTGTTTTTGCTTTTCTTTTTGTTTGTTTTTTGGGGGGAGGGGGTAGACTTGTGAAGACGCTGTTACAATAAACAAGCTAACTGAAGAAGAATGTATGGACTAGATTTCCCAGGTTCTGCTGGGAGATCAGATCTTTTATCCATGAGATGTTCTTCATATGATAGTAGACTGATTTAATGATCCCTTTAATATGTTTTTCAGAGTTTAGGTCTGAGTCCATCACTACGCCCAGATTTCTGGCCTGGTTGGTATTTTTTAGGTGTATAGATTGAAGCTCTGTGAAGACCTTTTATCATTTCTTTTTGGCACCAAAGACAGTCGCCTCAGTTTTGTTTTTGTTCAGCCGAAGAAAGTTGTAGCACTTCCAGTCGTTAACATCCTCAAGGCATTTACCAAGAGCCTGTACAGGGCCTCAGTCTCTTGGTGACGTGATATATATCTGTGCGTCATTCTGCATAGCTATGATAACATATTGTTGTTCTTTTTAACCTGGGTTTTTTTTCCCTCCCTTATTTCCTCCCCCTTTTTTCTTCTTCTTTTCTTTTTTTTTTAATTTTGTTCTTTTTATCCGTTTTAATCACTCTTTTCCCCCCCTTTTTTGTTTCCTGTTTTTCTCTCGTTGCTGGAAACCTCCGGGGGGGGGGGGGGGGGGAGCCGGGGCTGGGCCTGTCTTTCCCCGCCCCGACCAGGGAGATAAAAAATAGTATAAAAAAAAAGAGGAATTTGGCTGGAAAGGAAGAAAGAGATGGGGGCGGAGGAGGGAGGGGATGGGGGAAGGAGGTGTAGCCAGTGGGAGCAGGTAGGATGTGGGGTTAAAAAAGTAAAGGCCCCAGGATGAAACCCTGGGGAAGGGCTGCACATGTAGGGATTGGTGTAGAGGGGGGGGTGTGGGGGGGGAGGGGAGTGGAGGGGGGAGGGGGGGGGGGAGGTGGGGGGTATGGGGAAGAGGAGGAGGGGGGGGAAGGAGGGAGGGGGGGAGGGGGGGGGGGAGGGGGGGGAGGGGGGGGGGAAGGAAGGGCGGGGAGGAGAGGGGGTGGGTGGGAGGAGGGGGGGGGGGGGGTGTGTTAGGGGAGAGGGGGGGTGTGGTGTGGGAGAGTGGGGGGGTGGAGGGCGCGCGCCCCAGGTAATGTGTGGGGAAGGGGCGGGGGGGCGCCTGGGTTGGGGGGGGCCCCCCCCTGCTTGGCGGGGGGGGGGGGGGCCCCCCCGGCCCCGGCCCCGCCCCCCCCCCCCCCGGGGGCCCCCCCCCCGGCCACTCTTCTTTCCCTGGCCCCCATCCCCCGCGGGCCCCCCCTCCCTTTTCCCCCCGGATGTTTCTCCTAAAAAATATAATCCTCCTCCCCTTTTTTTCTTTCGAGTGGGCTTGTTTAATTAGTTTATTCACTTTTATTTCTTAATTTTTTTTCAAAATATAGGCGATTTTTTTTTGTACTAGGCTCTAATTCTACTAATAATTTCTTGTGCTTTCTATCCTCTACTGTATCTATGTCTTGAACCCGTTAACCCTCTAGGCGCCAAAGTCGCATTCTTGCGAGAGGCGACATTACTGAATATAACAGACCTAATCTTTAAATCTCTAGCCTTGTACTGTTACTGCTTGGTTTTACTACATTGCCACGACATACAGCCTCAGACATACACACTCATTTTTGAGTGTGTTTCTATGAGAAAAATCAGAGAAATAAAGGTTTGAAACCCGACACCCGCTGTCTGCGCGCGGAGCTGCAGAGCGCGGGAGAGAGAGAGAAAAGGCGAAAGCAGCAGCGTGTTGGAAAGAATAAGAGACAGATCGCGACCCAGAGGCCTTTACAGTGCAGAGGAGGTGCTGCACTGATCTTTGCTAATCAGGATTAGAAGGGGACCATCAGGCCTCGTCAGAGACGAGTGACTGACGTCGCAGCGCGCAGGACTACTGGGCAGGATTTTGGCCATATCACACACCTGGCTTTGGCAAAGTGATGACAAGGAACAGATTTTAGATGAGATCATCCTATCTTTCCTCCACTTTACAAATAAAGAGCCCCCAGCCCCCCGACACACACCAACTCCAGCCAAACCCCAGATTTCTTGTCATGTTGAGAGGGGTCAGTCAGGTTATGACAAATTATAAATCTATAATAACAAAAAAGAAAAAAAACATAAAAATATAATTTTACCTGTTGATATATAAATTACATTAGTAAGTATACTCCTGTCAGATTTTTGTTAATTTACTCTGAGGATGAGAGGATGAAAAAGGATCAGTGAAAAACTGAAAAAAAAATCTACTGTATAAATACGTTTGGACTTCTGTTTTACTGAATTTTACCTGCTGATATACAAATTACATTAGCAAAGTTACTCCAATTAAACTCCTGTTTCTTTATTTTGAGTATGAGATGACAGTATAATTTTTTTTTCCTGTGTATAAATATGTTCAAAAATCAATTTTTTTTTTTACTGAAAGTTACACAATCCAATATGGCCGCTACCTGATGACATCACAATATGCAAATTACATGAGTAAATTTACTCCCATCACAAACTTTAGGTCATTATGAATATTTCTCTCATTTACATTACGGATCTAACTCTCACCACCTCCAAGCTACAGCATTTTGAAATCTTAAAGTCCAAACGGAAAATTTTCCTAAATAAACTCTGGTGCCTAGAGGGTTAAGTACAGTGCCAGAAACACCCACCAGGCGTTGGAGTAGCATGATGTGGTCATCTGTATCAAATACAGCTCTGAGATCCATTAAAACCAAAACTGACATTTTTCCACCATATTCAGTCATATGTCATAAATAACTTTAGTCAGAGGAGTCTCAGTGCTTTGGTGCTATCTAAAACCTGACTGGAAGACATTGTAGCCAGGGTGCGCACATCCAGTCCTCAAAAGCTACTGTTCTTCAAATTTTAGAGCAGCCCTTCTCCAACACACCTTAATCAAATGGCTGTATTACCTCATATGCTTGTCATTCAGCTTTGCAGGGGCCTGGTGACAAGCCATTACTTTGATTCAGGTGTGTTGGAAGAAGGTACACTTTAAAGGTTGCCGGATAGTAGCTCTTGAGGATTGGTTGTGTGTACCCCTGATCATAGCAGTTAGTGTGTTTTTAGGGTTGCTCCTGGGCGCTTGGGCCCTGGGCCCGGCGCTGTCCCTGCCCCGGGGGCGGCCGGCACCCAGTGGGGTCGGCAGCTGCTGGTCTTGGTCCACTGGGGCCTGGGCCCCCAGACCGCGGGGGGCTCCGCCTGCCTTTTAGTTTTTTTTGTGCTTTTATTTTTGTTTTTTTTTTTTTTTTTTTCCCCTTCCCCGCCCTCTGGGGGATGCATGTCCGTTCTTTTGGGGGGGGGCGGCTGGGATCTGGGCCTCTGGGTGCCTGTGGGGGCCTGGGTCGAGAGCTTTGCGGGCTTCCTCCTCCTTGCAGAGATGAGGCAGAAATGAGGCATGCCTCTATCACCACGGAGCACCCTTTAATATGGATATTGACACTGTGATGCTGCTTTGCGTTGCGCTAACTAGGTTTTGCATCTTCTCTGCTTTTCATTGCGCCGACTAGGTTTTACCTTTTCTTTGCGTGGTTCTGCATGTGTTTGTATGATCTGAGGATATTTAAGCCACCTGCGGGTCCTCCTGTAGGGGATTGCTTGTTTTGTTTTTTCTACAGAGACCTCGGAATGTTGTTTAGGGATTTCTGTACAGATGCACCAGTGAACTGTGTAAGTGGATTCATGTTTTCTCTCCTCTCTCTCCCTCTCTCTCTCTATTCCCCTTCCTCACTCCTCTCTCTCTGTTCCACTTTCTATCATTACCTCTGTTAACTTCCATTTCTCCCTTGTCAGGCCCAGCAGTATGGTATGGAATGCTGTTTTAGACAAATGTTTAATCAAAGAAATAAAATGAATAAACAGGATATCAAGGGGAGCCTTGTGTTCATAAAGCTCCCCTTGGTAAAAGCAAAACTGTTCAACACAATAAAGCAATCAGATTTCCATTCTGCTTGCTATGACACTGGACAGGACAAGTAGAAGAAAAAAAAAAAAAAAGATTAGCTGCCCTGGACGTCTACGCTGCAAAGTCCAATAGTCGTTTGCAAGTGAACCAAGTCCGGACTGAGATCGCGTTCACATTACACCATCACCAAATGAGCCAAACCTCTTTGAATAATGCTCTCAATCTCTCCAGAGGTGGCGCTGCATTCAGATTTATTGTAGGCAAGGACAAGACATACAATGAACAAGAGGGTTCACACAACTTCTGTTTCCTCTAAAAAATTATTTTTGTGCGTACTTACGTGGAGCTGGGATGTGCTTTCATAAGACCAAATATCAATTAAAGTTTTTACCTCCTTGTCACACCACGTCTGACCATGAGCCAGTTTTAAAAGTACTGCAGGTCCCACATGTGTTTGTTGTAGCAGCGTTTACCCACAATGCCATACTAAACCAAATGCAGGAAGCAGCACTTTGTAGTCCACTTCCTGTATTTGGTCCACTTTGAGCGGACTGAGGCCCGCATTTGTAGGTGGACTGAGTCCGCTTGTGTGTTCCGGATCTGAGTCCATTTGTACATTCACAACTCCCCAAACAAAGCAGACTTTCCAAGCAAAAAAACTGATTCGAATCAAGAAAGCTTTGTGAATGCGCCCTTACTGTCAGATATCACTGCCTCTTAAAGAAATTAAACTAAAAAACAAAGAAAATACTGACAGAGGAAAGTTTTTTTTTTTTTTTTTTTAGTTATAGACATATCTAGGGTATCTTTTATCACTTTTGCCACTTCCGTGACACTATTCCTCTCCACTACAGCATCCATTTCAATTATATGTACCAGGCAGATTAAGCAAATTAGACGGACGGACTGACCTTTATTGTCTGTCCTGAGTGGTGACAGAAATTCATCAGGAGTTTCATGTTTAAAAACAAAGACAGCAATAAAACAAAAAGGCACTTTAAAAGAATAAAAACTTATATCATTTAGCAACTTCTAGTGACTTTTAAGACAGCTAATATCTACTTTCTCACTGAGGAGTTGGCTACAATGTGTGGAGTTCCTGATCATGCAACCTAATCACTGGATGATGCACAGAGTACCCTAATTTCATAGAGCATACAATACAACATATAAGTAGCTTGTACAATGGTGTTCATAACACGATACTACACATGGAGCTAGTACAAACTAGAGGTCGACCAATAGTGGATTTTTAAAGGCTGATATAATAACGATAGTTTGGAGCAGGAAAAAGCCAATAACCGATTAATCGGCCGATACCCCCCCCCCCATGCGAAAAAAATTAAATGTTGTGTAAATATATAGCTGAGGATAAATAGTCTATATAGGCCATTAATAGATTTTTTAGAAACAAAAACATAGCTATTAGAAAAATAAGAGGTCCTTCACATTGATGTGAGTGATGGCACTCTATGCCATAAAAAATAAAAATCACAGAAGAATTTGTTAAACAAATTAAACAGGATTAAACACTTTTCACAGATGAGAAAACTGTGGTTTTCTCATCCTCACAGTCAGGCTGTCACCACTAACCAGCTGTAGTGGAGGGTATGTTCGGATTTTATCTCTATTTTATCCATTTTAAACAGTCCTGCTATTAATCAACAAAGCATTTTTGTTTTTTAATTATCTTTCTTTAAAAGAATGAATTCACAACAGGAATCCATTTATATTCATAACTAGGCTACTTATTTTTCCACTGCAGCAACAGCAAAGTCACTATAAACGCAGTCTGGACACAAATCTGGGGGGGGGGGGGGGGGGGCTGGTTTGTCTCAGCCAGCACTGAAGTTTACAAGAATTTACCAAATTTTAAAATTCATGACAAACTAAGATCATCAATCAAACGTGTTTTCACGTAAATATCTATGTTTAAATGAGCGCTGCAGCAGCGGCTGGAAATCCCTCACAGACGTGATGTCGGCGGGATCCCGTCATGGTCGGATGACTGTTCTATACGCAGTTTTAGAAGCAGTAAATACATGAAAGATGGTTTCAGAACAGCTTGAAACTGGTTTGTGTGGCGGAATCAAACCTGCAAGACCCATACAGAGCGGACTAACAAAGAAACTGCAGGACTAACTAGACAGGGACCAGTTCATGGAAGAGTCAGGAGTGACGGTGGAGGTGATTAAACATGACACTTCGCCGTGGCCCCCACATGACAAATAATAACCTTTAAAAATTAGAAGAAAACAACTTACGGTTCCAGCTGAGCTTTAAGGAGTCCTCAGTAATCAATAGTGCGGACTTTGACTTTTATTCCGTTTACATTCAGACACTCTTTTACCTCGGAGCTGTGGCGGACTTGTCCGTGAGGAAGCGGCGCATTTATAGAGACATCTCTGATTAAATAGCGGATGGACTTAACGGCATTTTCTGCCATGAAAGTGTGAAAGCGGCTACATACAGCATACATTTAGCGTGTTCTTAAGCTGTTCGTTGTTAGCTTAACAAGCACCGTGAACATGCCGGTGGCTGTTTATGCTGAAATATGAGTCACATTACTGCTTATTGAACAACCGCTACTTATTGCCTCCTCCAAGGAAGTTTTGTTGTTTAAGTTACAAGTCGTGAAGGTTGTATTGCACTAACTGATGTCGCTGTACTCGTTATAATTTCCACCTGGACCACTTCAGTCCTCCTTCTGCCTGCACTCGCTCACCCCCCTCCCTTGCTCT
Source organism: Atherinomorus stipes (assembly GCA_023101725.1). Lineage (NCBI taxonomy): Eukaryota > Metazoa > Chordata > Actinopteri > Atheriniformes > Atherinidae > Atherinomorus > Atherinomorus stipes. The sequence goes on along the minus strand of JALJCO010013576.1, from coordinate 65,483 downwards.
CTCTGTCCAAGAGCAGCCCCGCCCCTCAGTGATCAGAGAGCAGCGCTTCATGGCGCTGTGGAAAAAACTTCAGCCATCGGCCACTATCGGAGCCAAGTTCAGCCGATACTGATAGTTTGTAAAACGTCCTATCAGCGCCGATTAATCGGCCAAACGGATTAATCGGTCGACCTTTAGTACAAACATGGCTAAAGAATTGAATTAAAGCCGCATTTAAGTAACAAAGAGTCCATTTCACAACACAGCTAGTGTATACCACCCAATCAAACATGCTAAACATTTGTGATATTACACACTGACAATGCAACTGTAGAACAAACGGTGAGTGTGATGGCACTGCCAACACACTGCAACTATAACAACTAATCCCCCCCACTTCTCTACCCCTTTCACCCTTCCTTTCTCCCACCACCTCCACTCCCTCACCAAAACTCCCCCTCCCACCCCGCCCCCCCACCGACGACCCCCCGCGATCCTCTTCTCCCGTCAGGGCGTAGGTACATGCTACCAAAGTGCAGGACCAACAGACTCAAGCACTCATTTGTCCACGCAGCCATTGTTTTCTTAAACAAGTGACTAACCTGTCATGATGCTGTTGTTTCCTATCTGTTGTCTTTGTTGTTTGAATGACTGTAGTTGTTGTGTTTTAGCACTGCTAGTTGCGCAAGAAATTGCCCTACGGGGACAATAAAGACTCCTTGAACCTTGAACCTTGAGCTATCTGATGAGGGCAGAAGTTCTAGCGACCAATCAAAACACGTCTGCTGATGAGATCAGGATGGCAGCCATGGCAACTTAATCTGTTACATTTAAGAGGGTAAATTAGTGGAAATGTGGAAAGACTAGACCTGCTTATATGATGTTTCGTCAGACTTTAAAAACATCCATCCAAATCCATCTCGGTCTCAGTTTCATAAATTTTTCTTACATGACTTCTTTATCATCTTCTTTAATAGCAATTTGCAAAGTCAAAGGTGCCTTACCGCCACCAACTTGGAGGATTATACTGTAGTATGTTGCATGCGATTTAGTTAATGAGAATAAAAAATAAATAGATTAAAATTTACACAAAATAACACAATTCAGTCTCTAATAAAAAGATCCTCAAAACTTTTTTTGTCCTCACAGCATGAACAGAGCCTAAGGTAAGCTTGACTGGTGCAAAAAATTCTGGTTGTTTTGTTGAAACCAAATCTGTTGGTGATTGTGTTGCAATTAACAGGAAAAAAAGGAATTACAGAAATACATCTTTAGGCCAATCTTTTCCTAATGTATTTACAAGTAATTTAACAACAATGCACAGGGCAACTGTATCATTTCTGAAAAAAATTCTGCAAAGTGTCAGTCATTTAGTTTCTCCCTGAATTAGTTGTTTCATGTATACACTCGAAAGATTCTTCAAGGGTAATTTGAGAGGCGACATTTCCTCCTGTAATTAGACATCAGTCTCGCGGGATGTTTGTCAGATGGAGTCTTCCATCTATGCTGAAGCTGTGCCTTGCACATTGAATCGCTGACTTTCCAAGGCCCGCTGACTGCTTAGGAAATTGTAATTAGGGCTTAGAAGAATATTAATGTAGAAGCAATCACAGGGTGAGTGCATTTTGTTGTTAGGGTCTTCTCCATAGTATTGCTATCGAGGGAAATACACTGTACTCTACAAGACAACCAGCAACTAACAATACAACCTTTTAGAAAGTAATTTTCTATTTCCAGCTTGATCATGGGTAAAGGTTTTGAATAAAAAGGCAGTGAGTGCATACATGGGATTGGGATAGGAGGAGGCGCATGAATTATGGATACTTACGAGTGAAGCAGTATGCCGAGAGTTGTTTATTCTGACGACATTTGAATGTTCCATTTGAGAGAAACAAACAGGGGGCATGATTTATTCCAAATGAAGGATTTGGAGCATTGATTTCTAAAAACCACAACATGGCAATGCACTTAAGCTTCATTACTTTTTGAGAAGCTGTGAGATCCTGCACACCATGAGAGCAAAAGTGTCACAGACCTTTCCACTTCATTGTTTGACTCCGACGTTGGTTACAAAAATTTGGGGATATATATTCACACAGCAAGGACCACACTGCCATAGAAAGTAAGTTTTACTATTTAACAATGTTTTGTCCCAAGTGCAAATGCAGTGTCCCATATGAGGATGGAAGTGAAAGCATTCATAAGACAAATGGAAACATGGCTTATTGCTGTCACAGCCAAACTCCAAACTTATCCTATGACTTTAGGTCCCAAAAGGAGGTGGTGGAGAATGAATAGATTACTGGACTGAAATAGCAGTGATAGGATGAGATCAGGTGCAATATCAGCATTGGCTGCAGATATTGACCTGATATCAGACCCACCTGTAATAGGAGTATATATATATACTTATACATATACATATAGTTGGGATGTCCGATATTACCGGCCTACCGATATTATCAGCCTACCGATATTATTGGCCGATTTTTGCATTAAAATGTGATATATCATATCGGGCCGATTTTTTGATAAATGCAATCTCACAAGATTTCATTTATCAAAATCTTCATGGATCAAGATCTTGTTTCATTATCAGCAGTCCAGCATGTCTACAAGTCCCTCTTGTATTGAAGAACTTCATATCCCAGCATTCCTTTCAGAGTCATTTGACTACGGTGCAGCTGCTGCTGCTACAGACTGACTTGCTTTGAACTGCTTAGAAAATGTCTGGTTTTAAGTTGTTGATTAGGTTACCAAGATGTCAGAAACATTAGAACTATCCACATGTTTGCTAATACCTGTTAGTATCTGAGATATGGCAGCCAGATGTCCAAAATGAACTCCTCTAGCTGAGTTAAAGAGATTTTGGGATCTTTGCTTTCGGGGCAGAATATAGTTGTATCTCTCAGAATATGAGAGATAAACCTCACAGTTGTCTGCAGAGATCAGTATCGGTTGATATCGGCTATCTGAATTTAAGAGTTGGACAATATCAGTATTTCGCATATCGGGAAACAAAACCTATATTGAACATTCCTGATATATATACACACTAGGGCTGCAACTATCGATTATTTTTGTAATCGAGTAATCTAGCGATTCTTCTGACGATTAATCGAGTAATCGGATAAATCGGACATTTTGCAAGTTTTTTAAGTTTCACAACTTAAATTGATTGTAAGAGCTAGAATTTCTAGCTTTCAGAGTTCTGCAAAAACTTAATTGTTGCTTCCACATCTGCACATTTAATTCTACTTTACTGAAATGGAAACAATTGGCCGTTCATTAGAGGACCTAAATACATATTCGTCCACAACACTTGCAGTATAAATGTATTAACAAGAAAGGATGATCAGCACCTGGTGAGCTGACTCCCAGCAGTTTAAAAAAATTTATTGTTATGAAAATTTTAAAAAAGAAAAAAAAACTGCTGAGACCCTCTGATAGACTTTTAACCTGGAATCACTGGTAATGTAACGTTTAATGTAGTTTAGCGACTGTAAACTTGAAGGGGCTTTTATACTGAAAGTCACCGGATGCTTTCTGCTACTTCTACGTCTGATTTCCTCCTATCTGAACTAATGAGCTGATTCTGGAAGCTGCTCTGTCACAAACAGACTCGACGCCCATATTTAGAGGAGAGCTGCGACAGTGTGCTTCTGGCTCGAGCTGTGGGTCCCCGGTGGCGACTAAACCATTGATTAAAACGGTCTTGTTAAGTTTCGGAGGCCGCGCAGCACACGGAGTGCAGAGCAGACGGACCCGCTCTGAACTGCCTTTACTGAGCAGGCGCAGCCAAATCCACCGATTATACAAATAAATAAAGGACTTATATTATTTCTACGTCATGGATCACGCGCGTACAGAACCGCAGAGAGGGTACTGTGTTTCCTCTCTCTGTCGGTCCAGTTTGTAGGGTCCCATACAGTTTTTCCTCCCTCCACTTTAGTTACGTTATCACCATAAAGCTGTTATGTTCAACAGAAATACCAGTCCGGGCGGAACATCGCTTGCGTTAACGTTGTGCAACAGAAAAACCATCCGGGCGGATGCGCAAAATGCAAAGAGTGAATTTAACGAATCCTCGAGGCAGTTATTTTGCCTCGAGCAATTTTATGAATCGAGTTACTCGAATAACTCGAGTAATCGTTGCAGCCCTAATACACACTGCCTGGCCAAAAAAAAGTCGCCACAAAAAAAAAAAGGTCATTCACTCTAATACTTTGTTGGACCGCCTTTAGCTTTGATTACGGCACGCATTCGCTGTGGCATTGTTTTGATAAGCTTCTGCAATGTCAAAAGATTTATTTCCATCCAGTGTTGCATTAATTTTTCACCAAGATCTTGCATTGATGATGGTAGAGTCTGACTGCTGCGCAAAGCCCTCTCTAGCACATCCCAAAGATTCTCAATGGGGTTGAGGTCTGGACTCTGTGGTGGCCAATCCAAGTGTGAAAATGATGTCTCATGCTTCCTGAACCATCTTTCACAATTTGAGCCCGATGAATCCTGGCATTGTCATCTTGGAATATGCCTGTGCCATCAGGGAGGAAAAAGTCCATTGATGGAATAAGCTGGTCATTCAGTATATTCAGGTAGTCAATTGACCTCATTCTTTGAGCACATACTGTTGCTGAACCTGGACCTGACCAACTGCAGCAACCCCAGATCATAACACCGCCCCCACAGGCTTGTACAGTAGGCACTAGGCATGATGGGTGCATCATTTCACCTGCCTCTCTTCTTACCCTGATTCGCCCATCACCCTGGAACAGGGTAAATCTGGACTCATCAGACCACATGACTTTCTTCCATTGCTCCACAGTCCAATCTTTATGCTCCCTAGCAAATTGAAGCCTTTTTTTCCAGTTAGCCTCACTGATAAGTGGTTTTCTTATGGCTACACAGCTGTTCAGTCCCAATCCCTTGAGTTCCCTTCACATTGTGCGTGTGGAAATGCTCTTACTTTCAGTATTAAACATAGCCCTGAGTTCTACTGTTGTTTTTCTTCAATTTGATCTCACCACACGTTTAAGTGATCACCGATCACGATCATTCAGGATTTTTTTCCGGCCACATTTCTTCCTTGAAGATGATGGGTCCCCACTATCCTTCCAGTTTTTCATAATGCGCTGGACAGTTCTTAACCCAATTTTAGTAGTTTCTGCAATCTCTTTAGATGTTTTCTCTGCTTGATGCATGCCAATGATTTGACCCTTCTCAAACAGACTAACATCTTTTCCATGACCACTGGATGTGTCTTTCCACATGGTTGTTTAGGAAATGAGAAGCAAGTCATTGCACCAGTTGGGGTTAAATAACTTGTTGCCAGCTGAAAGATAATCACCCATGCAGTAATTATCCAATAGGAGGCTCGTACCTATTTGCTTAGTTAAATCCAAGTGGCGACTTTTCGTTTGGCCAGACAGTGTAAATATATATATATATATATATATATATATATATATATAGGGATTGGCGCAATTAATCGATAATTGATCGTTAACAATTTTTCCGATAATCCGACGGTGTTATAAAACAGAGTTCATTAAGTAGTGTACATCTTTGAGCTCTGTAATAAATGTCACTATGTGGCTGTAATAAAACATCCTACCAGCAGGGGCGATGTAGCCCTAAAGACAGCAGATAGAGTCGCCTGTGAGCTGCTGTCTTCCCTGTCAAAGCAGCTGAAAGGACTCGTCTAAACCTAAAACCGAAGTCCTCCTAGTAGGCACACCTCACACTCTTTCCAAAGCCAATAAATTCTCCATTTCCCTCCATGACTCAACTGTCCTCCCCTCCCCTCAGGTTAAGAGCCTGGCTGTCGTCCTCAACAGCACACTCTCCTTCCAGTCTCACATCAATAACATCACCCGATCCGCTTACTTCCACCTGCGTAACATCTCTCGTCTCCGTCCCTCTCTCACTCCCCAAACCACAGCCTTATCACCTCTCGCATTGACTTCTGTAATTCACTTCTTTTCCGCCTCCCAAAAAAGTCCCTCCAGAAACTGCAGCTCCTCCAAAACTCTGCAGCACGCCTGATTACACAGACCCCCACTTCTCATCATGTCACTCCCATCCTGCAACAACTCCACTGGCTCCCCATCAAACAAAGGATCATCTTCAAACTACTACTCCCTACTTTCAAGGCCCTCCATAACATGGCTCCATCTTACATCTCTGATCTCCTTCATGTCAACACCTCTACCCGCTCCCTACCATCCTCCCACACCTTCCAGCTTTCTGTTCCCCCAGCCCGTATTGTCTCAATGGGGAACCGGGCATTTAGTCACTCTGCTCCCCATTTCTGGAATTCCCTCCTTCCTGATCTTCTTACAGTGAACTCATTCCCTCTTTTCAAATCCAGACTCAAAACCCTCCTGCTCAGACAGTCTTATTCCACCTGAGTCCATATTCATCACTCCAATGTTGTTTTTTCCCTGTTTTATTTCCTGTAGTTTTGTTTTCTGTGGTACCTCTTATGCTTGTGTTTTTACTGTTTTAGCTTCCTGTTTTTAATTGTTTTATCTGTCTGTACAGTGTCCTTGGGTGTTTTGAGAAGGTGCTTTCAAATAAAATGTTTTTTTTTGTTTTTTTTTTGTTATACTTGTATGATCCCCGAAGGGAAATTAGGGCTCTGTATTTTACCATCTCTGTACTGTGAGTATCAGAGAGCAGTGGGCTGCTACTCAGGGCACCCAGGGAGCAGTTGGGAGGTTGAGGACCTTGCTCAGGGGTCCACAGTGTTTAACCTAGGGGTCGTGTCGGGGACTCGAACACGGGTCCTCAGCGCCAGGGCCCACGACGCTGCCACTAGGCCACCCACTCTCCCAAGTATTATTACTGTTGTTAATATTAAACCAACGTGAAGCGAGCACGGCAAAGAATCCTGCCTTTCAACCCACCATTGCCCCGGTCTAAAGCTGGAAGAACTGTGATACAAACGGTCAGAAAAAATTATAGAGGGAATCTGGGCAACATATCCACAAAAATCATTTTACAGAAGTGTCATCGATGGAAAAGGTTTCCCAGATTTCATGAATTTACTCGTACCAGTCCATCGGCTTCCCTCACAACGCATCATTACCAGGCAACACGGGAAGCGAGAGCAAGAGCTGCTAAACAAGTTAACAACAGCAGCTAGCATTGCCATAACAACAGAGAGCTTCCCTTTCCATCACGTGCCACCACGGCTGACCTGCTCGCAGAGTGCAGAGATGATGATTGATTCCTCAAATAAATACGTATTTGAGGAAAAAAACAGTCTGCATGTGGTATGTGTAGTCATTTTTTAACATGCATTTCTTAATGATTAATCGATAATTGATCATTAATTCTCCCAACGATCGATCAAAAAGATGATTGCTAATCGCCATCCCTAATATATATACATATATATAAATATGAATATATTTATATATATATATATATATATATATATATTAGTGGTGTTCCGATCAATTGGCCACCGATCATTATCGGCCGATTTCTGTGAAAAAGTTTGTGATTGGTACTCGCCGATCACTGTCTTTTGTTGCCGATCACAAAACCTGATCACCAATACGTTTGCAACCTGCAGAGGTACTGTGTGCAGTAAGTTTTCCTAAGGGGGGGGGGGGCATCCAAAACAAACATGTCTGCCGTGTGGAACTTTTACACAGTGTGTGATAGCTACGTGAAGTTTGCATCCTGCAACACATGCAACGGAAAAGTCCCTCGTGGGGGAAGCGCGTTGAAATCCTTCAATACGACTAATTTAATATGACATTTAAAGAATGTGTGTCTGCCAGGTACAAAGACAGATTTTATTCTGAGGGACATAAGACCAACACACACAGACTGCTTCTTGGTCTGATGACACAAGCCGGTCAGAGGGACCCAAACCAAGAACCTGAAGCCAACAGCACAGGGGAGCCAGCAGTGAAAGTCCCACGACCAGGATTCTTGTCTTCCATGTTTGGTGAAATCCTGGCAGAAGAAACCACACAGCAGGTTTATGATGAAAATGCAACAGCGTTAGAGATGAAAATCTATCTCTCAGAGCCATCCATTTCTCAGAGTGCATTATCACTGGAATACTGGAAAACTAACAAGGAACGTTTTCCAGACTGTTAAAGATGGTAACAAATTGTATTGATATCAGTAATATTATTGACTGAATAGTTCATGCATTGTGCCTGCAAGTGTTTTGTATTTTTTTCTCTTGGAAAAGAAAGTTAATACAGTTCTTGTCCAAATCAAGGTGATGTTTTGGTTCCTTTTTTCCACATCACCATATGATCCACTGTATCAGTGATCGGCAGTGATCGGTACTCATGGGTGATCGGTATAGGAATCGGCAACAAAAAACCTGATCAGAGCATCCCTAATATATATATATATATATATATATATATATATATATATATACTAGTATATATATATATATATATATATATATATATATATATATATATATATACTAGAGGCAGGAATTTAAAAAAAACCAAACACGCATGTCCATTTTTTTTAATACTAATGGGTGATGAAGCGCTAAATACCAAAAATAACGTTTCCACCCACGTTTCTCTCCGTTGCCTTGAACAGGCTGTGTGCTGCAAAATGTGCTGCAATTCGGTGTCTCAATTTCCCGCATGTCCCATTTGACATGACGTCAAATGACCTACATCTGCAGTTTTGATACAGGAAGAAGACGGTTGCGTTAAATTCAAACACTGTAAGCAGGGCCGTAGCTAGGAATTCTGGGCCCCCGGATAGAATATCGTCATGGGCCCCTCCACCCCAGGAATGTTGGCACTTTTTTTTTGCATTGCACCTATGTTGTTTATGATTTTGTCAGTGCCTGATGTAATGCACTTAATTTGTTTTATTTTTTTACAAAGTGGTAGCATAATTATTATGTATTAGTTGTCTAATTTCTGATTCAGATGCTATAGTGCCGAAAACTCATTAAAACCATGTTATTATACTTCTGATTGCAAGTACATTTATAATTAACCACTCAATAAATAGAAAGTAGCACTGATGTGCAAAAACAGCAACAATAAAAAAAGAAAACTCAGTGTCCTAGCTCAAGCTACTCAGTTGTGAGACTGAAATCCCCAAGGAAATGCCTTCTTTAGCATTTAACTATATATATACACATTTTTTTTTTTTTTTATATATATATATATATATATAAACTATATATATAGTGTAATAGCTACTGTAATGGGTTTGTTAATGTCTTATTAACTGTCAATGGTACAGCAGTTTAGTTATAAACCAAAACAGCCAAACAGTGTTGATCTCACTCATTCACCATCAGAGGCATCATTGGACTGCTGGGAGTTCGGGTCTGCTGCTGGCTCAAACTCTGACAAAGCAGCCACTGCTGATTCTGGAGCAGCAGAATATAAAAGCTTATTGTCCAGTTATTGCTTTAGTAAACATTAAACTTTATGTTTCATGGAACACTGATGAAGAACGAACTTAGTCTTGGAATACAGAAAATCTAAATAATAAACACTTAGGATGGGGGAAATAATTGAATGATGTCATGATTTAAGGAAATAAATATTTGGACCTTTATTTTGTATTACTGTGAAAATAACAAATATTTGAACATTTATTGATTCATTTTTATTTTTAGGTTATTAAAATACACCATCAATCACAGAATTTTACAATACTACATATGAACACATCACAGAGTTGCAACCTTCGCCTAATGTTCATAATTACTGAGCAGAACTTGAACGCATCATAATACAATTCAATGCAGCCTCGTAATAACAGAGTCCTGAGTGAATGCTTATACTGTAGCCTTTGAGTAGTGTCCTCCAGACACGTGTTAGTTCATCAGTTCCTCCAGTTTTCAGTTACCACCAACCTGCACAATTAAATAATCGATCTTCTTGTTCCACAGCCATGCTGTGAAGCGTAGTTGCTAATGGAGGCTCCAGCCTCCGAGAGCCATCTGCGATTAACGGTTACAGTCAATGAATGAATGAACAGAAAAAGTTTCAGCCAGCGCTCTATATCTCTCACCATTCTTGGAGAAGAAATGCGAAATATTCTGGGCCCCTGCTCTGCTGTTCCTCCTCCTGGCCTCCCTCTCGACTCGTTTCTGGTGTCCAGATTTATGTTTTTTAACGGGCATCATCTTCCTCCTGAGATGTGGGACTTTGCTCATCGCGCACACGTATTCAAGCGAAGAAAAACTAATCGTGGACTAAACCATTTTGGAGGAGAGGAGGTAATTGAAATGATTAGAACTAAAATATTATTCAAATTTTGTTTGAGTTCAAATGCATTAGCAATATCACATTTATTAGTTATATATACATGATCATTTAGTCATACAGCCTACAGGGGTGCGTGTGGGCCCTAATGGGCTGTGGGCCCCTAGAATCGTTCCCACCTTTCCCCCCTAAATGACAGCGCTGACTGTAAGTGATAGTTATGGATTCTTCTGCCGTCAGCAAACGATCCAGATCAACTGAAAGACACTAAAAAGTATAACTACGAAGAAAAAGGTGAGTAAACAACATTATAGCTTCAATTTGTGCCTCCCGTGACAGCTTGGCTCGTGGCTGCAGTTACCTGAAGCGCCAGTCGTGGCAGTCGTGAGTTTCGTTTCTTAATCTTGCCTCAAGTCCCAGACACACCTGGATTAATAATTTTGCCCAGTAATGAAAGACAGGATGCAAAGAAGCTAAGTTCAGGACGGAGTGGAGTTATGCATATATAGCCCATTAAATTATATATTTCACTTAAAGACTCTCAATGCAACTGTTGGGAGTTTTCTCAGTGATTCACCCTCTATCGACGGCTAAACTCCATCTTGCATCTTTCCACCCCCCCCCCCCCCCCCCCCCCCCCCCCCCCCCCCCCCCCCCCCCCCCCCCTTTTTGTTGAGGCGGCGGGCCGGGGGAGATCCCCCCCCCCCCCCAAATAAAATAATTATAATTAAATTTTATATAAAATAAACTGTAGTGTGAGCTCACTCCAGCCAGTAAAAGACAGTCTTATCTTGATTCTTGTTCTGTCCCTTCTTCTCTTTCTTTTACTCATTTCCTCTGGTGATGTTTCTTTGCATTTCTTTGCTGAATCTGCCATGGTGTGCGTTCAAAACACAGCGGGTCTGTGTTCATGTCTGGTTCATACCCATTTGCTTGTATATGACGCAGTGCACAACCAACAGTCAGCTGCAATGTCACGGCCGCATCCTGGATCCAAAAGTTATATAGTGCAGTTTCTGAGCTTCAGGATGCCGCACGGCATTGACGGCTCAAAAATGCACATAGTGAATGTTGGAGTGCCATCAAAACGAGTCAGAAATGCATATTTCTTAGGTGGAAAAGTTACGTTGTGGGTCTTAAAAAACCCTTACCAATCTTGCATTTCAGAAAGCACAGCAAAATTATTTGAATATAAACAGTCCTGCCTCACTCCAAAGATCCCACCCCCCATTCCCTCCGCCTCCTAATGAGGAAGCAAAGGTCCCTCAGCCAATCCTAGACATGACTCCCAATGCAAGGATTGGTTGGAGTTTTCATTGAAAATTTAGAGATTGGAATAATATTTTCTTTTGATTAGTGGTGGATCAGAGTTCCATTACCTCATTCATAGCATTTTACCCTATTAAAAAGCAATGCAACATCGGTAAGGGTTGCTTTGAGTTCAGTGTGTGCTGTAGAAACATCGGGCAGGATAAATCCCAGGTGTGAAGATAATAACTTCCCAAGCTTTCTCAGAAAGATGCAAGTCAGTAATCCTGCCAGTGATCCACATGTAAACACCATGGACCATCTAACTCAAGTGTACAAGCTGTGATGAATGAGAGATTTAGAAATAGCAATAAACCTCAGTGATCCATGGTACTTGGTATCCAGACCATGTACAGTACAGTAAGCATTACACAGATGGATGCATAGAAATATCACTGTAATCCAGTGCAGATATGACAGTCAGGAAAAGCCTTAACTCCTAATTTTGATTTAAGCTGTTGTACTAGCAGTTACATATAACGTGTGAAGGATAAAGAATGTCTCTGCGATTAGCCCTTACTTACATAAAAGAATTTAATCTGTTTTCACGTACAGACATGAAAGCAGAGCCTTGAAACTGATTTTACATTAAACATTTGGTGATTTGGAGAATAAGAGGAGTTTTACTGACTACAACTGTAAGTTTTATCTCACAAAAAACAGACTGTAAAAACAATGCAGTTGACATCACCCAACAGTTTTTTTAAACATTTATTTCTTTTGTAATTCTATCTTGTACTCACAATAGCTTCTAGGTAGGGTTGTTTTTTTTAAAAATGTTGACAGGAAATATAATTGCTTTAATTTACTGTCTAAGAATAGGACAGCAATAGTTTTTGTTTTCATGGTCTCCATTTAAATCATTGAGTCTCTGTGTAGAACTTGATTGGCTGTTAGATCCATTTGATTTGAATCAGGTGTGCTGTAGTGGGGAGAAATGGAAAGCCTGAAGGGACTCCGGCCCTTGAGGACCAGGGTTCCCCACCGCTGCTGTATCCTAAATCAGGGTCTGCATATTTCGAAAGTGTGGATTCGTCCACTGCATACAGTAGAAATGTGAATAAATTAAATTTCACATAACCAAACAATGAATAACCTTCTGGGTACTGTGATGAAGAAAGTTTTGAGTTTTGCTTCAAAAATGTCAGATGATGGCATTTTCACAGAGAAAGGAGTAAAAAAAAACTATAAAAACTGAGCTCCAATGTACGTAAATTTATTTAAAAATGTTATTGTTTCTTTTATTCATACCTCAAATGCTGCTTTTCTGAACTGATGATGCCATTGCCCCATCTCTCCTTAAACCTGCATGTGGAAACCTAATCTTAACAAGTTTCTGGCATACTCTACATATGTCTTCTCTGTTTCTAGTGTAGTACTCCCGCAGGATTACAACACTATTTACATGCCTTGAATTTGTGTTTTTTTTGTGGATGTGTAAATTTTTTGATGTTATTCCACTTTAAAAGCCACCTTTTTTTCTTTTTTCTTTTTTTTGTTAAAGGAAATCTGCCTTGTCTCAGTTTAGATTAAGACTGAATTTCTTGGTGAGCACAATGAGGAGATGTTTGGAAATCAATTACATTTTGATAGCTGAGAGATTAATTGAGAGACAAGTGCTCAAACAATGGAGGATGTTCTTAGAACTGGTGTAATTTTCTTGGAAAATGATGGACTGAAAAAGCACTTTGGTAAAAGAGAAACAAATAACCTTTTAACCCTTTTAGTCCTCAAGGACTGGATTAGTTATTTCTTATCTTTTGCAAGCTTTGATTTAAAGTATTCTTGATATACAAAAGCCTTGCATTTACATCCGTTTGCAAGGACACCAGCACACAGAAGACTTTCAGCAATAATGAACATTTTTTTAAAAATTGGCCTGTTGATAGAATGTTCTATAAGAAAGTACAGACTGTTAAATTCTGTCTCAAATACAATACTTTGGTGGTTGCACATATTTCATCAGAATGAAAACTCACAAGTCATCATTCAAGTTTAAATTTTTAATACACCTATATGGGTTGGAATAATCCATCTGAATTTACAGGTACAGCTGTGTGAAAAAGTTTTTGCCCCCTTCCTAATTTCTTACTTTTTTTGCATGTTAGTCACACTTAAATGTTTCAGATCATCAAACAAACTTAAATGTGAGACAAAGATAACACAAGTAAAAAGAAAATCCAGTTTTTAAATGAAGATTTTTATTTTTAAGGGGGGGGGGGGGGGGATCCAAACTTAAATGGCCCTGCATGAAAAAATGATTGCCCCCTAAACCTAATAACTGGTTGGGCCACCCTTAGCAGCAACAACTGCAATCAAGCATTTGTGATAACTGCCAATCAGTTTTCTACAGTGCTGTGGAGGAATTTTGTTCCACTCATCTTTGCAGAATTGTTGTATTTCAGCCACATTGGAGGGTTTTCCAGCATGAACCGCCTTTTTAAGGTCATGCCACAGCAATCTCAACCAATTCAGGTCAGGACTTTGACTAGGCCACTCCAAAGTCTTAATTTAGTTTTTCTTAAGCCATTCAGAGGTGGACTTGCTGGTGTGTTTTGGATCATTGTCCTGCTGCAGAACCCAGGTGTGCTTCAGCTTGAGGTCACCAACAGATGGCCGGACATTCTCCTTCAGGATTTTTTGGTAGACAGCAGAATTCATGGTTCCATTTACCACAGCAAGACTTCCAGGTCCTGAAGCAGTTAAACAGCCCCAGAACATCACACTAAAACCACCATATTTTACTTTTGGTATGATGTTCCTTTTCTGAAATGCCATGTTACTTTTACGCCAGATCATGTAATGGGACCTACACCTTCCAAAAAGTTCAACTTTTGTCTCCTCAGTTCACAGAGTATTTTCCCAAAAGTCTTGGGGATCATCAAGATGCTTTCTGGCAAAACTGAGACGAACCTTTATGTTCTTTTTGCTCAGCAGTGGTTTTGGTCTTGGAAATCTGCCATGCAGGCCATTTTTGCCCAGTCTCTTTCTGATGGTGGAGTCATGAACACTGACCTTAATTGAGGCAAGCAAGTCCTGCAGTTCTTGGATGTTGTTCTGGGGTATTTTGTGACCTCTTGGATGAGTCGTCGCTGTGCTCTTGGGGTAATTTTGGTCGGCCAGCCACTCCTAGGAAGATTCACCACTGTTCCATGTTTTCGCCATTTGTGCATGGATAATGGCTCTCACTGTGGTTCGCTGGAGTCCCAAAGCTTTAGAAATGGTTTGTAACCTTTTCCAGACTGATAGATCTCAATTACTTTGTTTCTCATCTTTTACTGAATTTTTTTTTTGGATCGCAACATGATGTCTAGCTTTTGAGGATCTTTTTGGTCTACTAAACTTTGTCAGGCAGGTCCTATTCAAATGATTTCTTGATTGAGAACAGGTGTGGCAGTAATCCAGCCTTGGTGTGGCTAGAGATATTGAACTCTGCTTTCCAAAGATGTGATAAACCACAGCTAATTTATGTTTTAACAGGGAGGGCAATCACTTTTTCACACAGGACCATGAAGGTTTGGACCTTTTTTGTTTTTCTGTTTACTTGTGTTATCTTTGACTCACGTTAAAATTTGTTTGATGATCTGAAACATTTAAGTGTGACTAACATGCAAAAAAGTAAGAAATTAGGAAGGGGGCAAAAAAAATTTTCACAGAACTGTACATATAATTGTGTCATCTGCATAACAATGAATCTCAATCCCATATATGGAAGAGAGGGGAGTTTGCATGTTCTCCCCGTGTATGCATGGGTTCTCTCCGGTTTACTCCGGCTTCCTCACACCATCCAAAGACATGCATGTTAGGTTAATTGGTTACTCTAAATTTCCCCCTAGGAATGAGCATGCATGGTTGTCTGTCTCTCTGTGTTGGCCCTGCGACAGACAGGTGACCTCTCAAGGGTGTACCCTGCCTAGCGCCTGATAGTAGCTGGGATAGGCTCCAGCAACCCCCACGACCCCTAACTGGATAAGTAAAGAAAATAAATGAGTGAATAATAATAATAATAATAATAATAATAATAATAATAATAATAAGCATGAAATGATTCAAGATTACTGGGTCTTTAGGAAAGCTGAAAAGTATGCTCTTGCAACAAAAAATGCATTGTTTTAGAGTTTTCTCCAAATCACAGACAGAGTGCCATTTCATGTTACATGTTGTGGATCACTTGCTCCTTGAGCAAAATCTTCTTCTACAACAGTTCTTGTGGTAATGCACATGTTTCAACCAATTCATACTGCCTGGAGAACTTGATCATACAAGGAAATCTGTAAACTATGATGTTATAGAGGCTATGTTGCTGAAAACACTTTCAGAAGGAAGCCATAAATACTGCTGGAAAAACTGAGTTCCATGGATTGGAAAAAAAAAAATCTATGTGATAATAAATTGTTTTAACACTGGAGAAAAAAAACAAAACAAGGGCCTTTGAGCAGCAGTTTAATTGTGCCAGATTTAAAAACTGAAGTGTACTCAGCTTGTTGCTCATGACTTCTCTGTTTTACTATAACCAGGACTATTTAAAACAGGAAGCACATTTTTGACAAGTTTGGATGCTACAGGATCTGATCTGAACGTGGAGAAGATGAAGGAGATGGTGGTAGACTTCAGGAGAAAGCCTGCTCCACTGATTATCAACAGTGCTGAAGTGGAGCGGGTGAGCAGCATCAATGTCCTGGGTGTCCACATCTCCCATACCTGTCCTGGGACACCAACACCACGTCCCTGGCCAAGAAAGCCCAACAGCGACTCTACTTATGAGAAGAGCCTGCACTGCAGCCTGCCGCAAGAACCTGCAGCGCACCGTGAAAGCAGCTGGGAAGATCGTCGGTGTCCCCCTCCCCTCTCTATTGGACCCCTCCTACCTCACCTGCAGAGCCAGCAGGATTGCAGGTGACCCCACCCACCCCGCTGCAGAGTCTCTGGGCCAGAACCAGCAGGCTCAGAGACAGCTTTTTCCACCAGGCAGTGAGGACGCTCAACTCCCTCCCTGTTTATTACATTTTATTATATGCACCATGGGGTTGAGAGGGCTGTAATTTCATCTGTGTTGTATGTCTAACATGTGGAACATTTGACAATAAAGTTGACTTTTGACTTTGACTTTTTGACTTTGATCTGCAGCTTGTAGTTTTTGAATCTGTTATGGGTTGCTAAGAGTCTCAAGAGACATTATTTATAATGTGAAAGAGTGCTCTTAGTCTTAGTCATAATGTTCACATCCATCAAAGTATTAGAGCCCACTATCATCATTTGGAGAGGACTGTGATGACACTCCCGCTCCAACTAAATTAAACCTGAATGATATGCTAATAGGAAGTGTGTGTCATTTGCGCCTTCATACTTGGTAAATCATTCGCAAACCGTGGTTCAGCCCCTCGCGCCAAATTACAGATTGCGAGGGCAAATTACTACACGCAAATTTATATCTTGATAAATCCGGCCCTATGTGCCCAAAGAATGAGGTGGGCTAAATGAGGTAGTCAGCTCTACCTGAACATATTAAATGACCAGGTTATTCTATCAATGGATTTTTTTTCATCCCTGATGGCACGGACATTATATTGTAAGATGACAATACCAGGATTCATTGGACTCAGTTTGTGAAGGAGTGGTTCAGAGAGCATGAGCGATCATTTTCACACATGGATTACCACCACAAAGTCTAGACCTGAACCTCATCGAGAGAGAGAGAGAGAGAGATGAGATAGATATCTATATCTGAATCCATGTGTAAGAGTATTTGTGTCTGTCTCTGTGTTGGTGTAGGTGAAATCAGTAAAGTGGGTATGTCTGTGTGTGTGTGGTTGTCTGTGGTCTTAGCTGGGTCTGGGGGCCTGCTGCCCTCTTGCCTGCCTGGGCAGCTATCCACAATTGCTATCCAGTATGTGCATGGGTGAAAATGGGACAAATTTTTTTTGCTGTAACTGGGATTCAGAATTCCCAGTTCTTGTTGCTTTGCTGTCAAAAGCAATCCCTTACCATAACAGGAAAAGTTCACACTCTTTACATTAAGGCTCATTTATGCTGCCTACATATGTGGGATGTTACACAAGGAGGGCCTGGGTTGGATTTGATCCCCAGACCCCCAGGTGAGACCAGGGCGCATGATCAATCGGAGGCATTGTGACAAGACCCCATACTGTCATACATAGGTAAATAAGTGTGTCTATTTCAAACTTATTGATTTAATAACTCCACCTCAGAGTAGTGCAAAGTTAAGAACACCTCTGAGTTCCAACCTCCATGTCAGACAATACAAACATAGCAATAGTGGCTGAGATCATGATAGTGTACATACTTAGAAAGAGATTTTTAAAAAAAAGAGGCAGTGCAGTAAAAGTGGGTTTGTGCAGCCATTGAATGCATTGCAGCTTCATGTTCTTCTTTGTTCTTTTCACTGGTTTCACATCAGCCATTGAATGTAAAAAATGGCTGTTTTACATCCTCACATTAAACATGCAATCACTTACCCATTTTCAGTGGGATCTTTGCATCAGGAGAGAAAACCAGAACACTGAAGATTCAAAGTCTATTATTTATTACAAGAGTACAAAAGTAGTAGTACAAGAGTACTATGTTACAGAGCTCTGGATTCAATGCTTTTCCCCTGTCAACAATAGCTGTAGGGTCCAAAATGTATCCATCTATCTCTCCCTCCTAGCACTTTTTATAATGAAGGTAGAATTCTGGGTGGTCCAATAGTCTCCTCCTCTGTGGAGGACAGCTGGATAACCGAGTTACCAGTCCTGGCTCCTCCTGCTCCTTGAGAGGCTGATAAAAAAAAAAAAAAAAAAACTGAACTAAATCACCCTCTCAATATCTGAAATATTAGTCATTCTACTTGAATTATTTTCTCCAATAGCATAACATTCTAAACTATTCTACCTGGCACTGCTCTGCAATTTCCTTCGGCATTGTTCCATTTGCTACATCGGGGCACGCTAAGAATGGTGAAAACGAAGCTTCATGAGACACTGAGACATTTTGACACAGCTGCCAAGAGATCGACACGAAATCTCGAGACATTTGAGACCGTGAGCATGAGCTCCATCTGCTGGCCATGGATGTGTACTGCAGCTGAGGGAAGCGCTGTCTGGAGCTGTTTTGTCTCTGACACAGTGTATAATAAAAGATACGTTGCCAACCTTCAGTTAGTGTTTCCTTTGTGGTTAATATCTTGGAATTATCCTCTGTGATAAATGAACTATTTTTCAATAAATTCTCAAGCGATTGGAACCTGTATTAAGCATTGACAGATTAATAAACCCAGTCTCTTCAAGATTTCGGCTCGACACTCGCGGATGACGTAACGAGGCCTCGGTTAGTGTGGTCACGTGGCTTTTGGCATGCTGACCATGCTCCGGAAACAGCGGTAGCGAGACTTCCGGTTCATAAGATCGAGGCAGAGTTGAGCAAACGGGCTCGAGCATAAGAGCCCAGAAAATGATCCAAATTACGCAAGAAAAGGTCACAGGAAATGGACAAGGTATCCTTCAGTGAGCGTGGGGCGTGATTACAGTATTGGAAGAATATGGAAGAACATTCCAGGAATGTAAGAATATTCCAGATGCTGCTGTGCATCTACCCACCTAATATGTGGAACAAAGTTCAGCAGGTCCAGAAGGAGATGGTATAAGATTTTATCTTGCAACAAGCAGATATTCATGTGACTGATTTGGTTACCTTATTTGATTAAATCGGGCAAGAAATAAAATCATGGTTAAATATTTAATCATTATCAGAATCAGTTATCATCACAGCAGCTGTGCCCACTGCTGTTCTCTTGTGCTGGTGTTTATAATTAAACACGTGTTTGACAGGTTTACAACTGTAATTGCTGAGGAAGTGTGACTTTGCCCACTCAATGCTGGATCCACCATTTATGGGGAATTCTATTCATTCTTGTTCCTTTTCTTGCAGACATGTTTGTCTGTTTGAAAGAATATCCATTTCAGAAATTCATTTGAAATTAATGATGTGAAAATTACAGGGTCCTCATTCATTTCATATCACACTGACAGCTTTAGAGTGGTTTCTTGAACCCCCAAATCATTTACACAGCCCCTGCATTCATAGTCTACTTTATCGAGTTCACCTTGCTTGCAACTGGTTGGACCCCTTTTCCCTTCAGAAATGCATTAATTCTTGCTGTCATAGATTCAACGAGGTTTTGGAAACATTCCTCATTTTGCTCCACATTGGCATGATAGCATCATGCAGCTGCTGCAGATTTTTCAACATGTGTCCACTCCCACTGATTCCTGCTACCTCACTGCATGGTTATAGTGGTATAAAGGAGTTGCATGATTAAGATTTACATTTAAGGAGTCGCAAAGTTTTGTGATAATTGTGCATGATCAATTATGAGCCAATCTGGACCAAAATGCCAGGAACAAGTTTTTTTTTCCCAGTCCCCCTTTGGTCCTGAGGGCCAGAACCAAGAAACACTGCTCTATTGGATTGAGATCTGGTGACTGAGGAGGCCACGGAGTACACTGAGCTCATTGTTACGTTCAACAAACCAGTTGGAGATGATGTGAGC
This sequence comes from Atherinomorus stipes, assembly GCA_023101725.1. Taxonomy (NCBI): domain Eukaryota; kingdom Metazoa; phylum Chordata; class Actinopteri; order Atheriniformes; family Atherinidae; genus Atherinomorus; species Atherinomorus stipes. Next base: position 45,419 of record JALJCO010013576.1, on the reverse strand, counting down.
TTTGTGAATGGTGCATTATCCTGCTGGAAGAAGCCATCAGAAGATGCTACACTGTAGGGCTGGACAATATAGAAAAAAAGATTATAGATAAAAAAAAATCTGTATCGATCGATATCGATATCTATAAAAAAAAAAAAGCCATTATCAAATTAAAAGCTATTTTAGGTGCAGCCCTGGTCATTTAAGCTTTTGCTGAATTACCTACTTATAATAAAGTTCAAACTAAAGCCGTTTTCAGACTTGCATTGTGGACCATGAGCTGTAAAGTCCATCCGCTCTTTGAACAGACTCATCTTTTCAAACATGCCGCTTCCTTGCGGTCTTATTGTGTCCCGGCGCTTTCATACATCACGAAATGTTGCAGAAAAGTCAGCACAGCCCCGCTCTCCCTTCAACTCTGTCCAGAACGTTTTCTTGTGCTTTCAGCCAAAACGACGTGCCGCAACATTTCCGCTCTTGTGACATGTAGAGCAGCCGGTACATGTCCGCTACATCTCCGAGGTAAAAGAGCGGTACGCATGTCTGAATGCAGCGTTATAAAGGACAGAGTTCGCAATATTACCGCTTTCCAGTGGCAGTCTGAAAGGAGCATAACATTGAATTCCAATTCAGCCTTTGCCTGGGTCCGTGTTTGTGATTGGTTTGGGGGAAGGAGTGACTGTAGTATCATGCTACCTGATAGGCTACAGCAGAAAACTGTGCTTCTATATTAAACTTATATTGACCCTCTTTTTTTTTATATTGAAAAAACCTCTATCGATTGATATATATTAATATTGAATTATCATCCAGCCCTACTACACTGTGGTCATAAAGGGATGGACATGGCCAGCAACAATACTTAGGTAGACTGTGGTGGTTAAATAATGCTCACTTGGTCCTAAGGGATCCAAATTTGCCAAGAGAATGTCCTCCACACCATACAGTATCACCAGCGCCACCTTGAACTGTTGATCCAAGGTAGGCTGGATCCATGTTTTCATGTTGTTAAAGGCCATATTCTGACTGTCCCATCTGAATGTGAAGCCGAAAGGGAGACTCATCAGAAAAAACAATGTTTTTCCGTCTTCTGCTGTCCAAATCCAGTCAGTCTGTGTGACTTGTAGCCTCAGTTTTCTGTTGTTAGCTGACAGGAGTGACACCCGTGTGGTCTTTTGCTGCTGTAGCCCATCTGCTTTAAGGTTGGATGTGTTATTATGTTCAGGGTTGCATTCTACATATCTTGGTTGTAGTGTGTAGTTATTTGACTTTCTATTGCCTTTCTGTCATCTCCAACCTCTGACATCAGCAAGACATTTAGTTATAGAAAACTATCTTAAACTGGAAACTTAAAATTTTAGTTAGATTTTGCAACTTCTTGCTATCGAATTGAAAAGGGACAGTTAATTATCTGTGTATGAACATGTATTGGCTTTACATACATGTAGGTGTCTCATAGAACCGGAGTTGACAATTATGTGCATACTAGGGCTGTCAAAGTTAATGTATTACTCACTTCTGAGTTTCAACCTTCATGTCAGACAATAGCAAACATGGCTATAGTAGCTGAGATCATAATAGTGTACTTAAAGAGATAAAAAGAGGCAGCACAGTAACTGGTGGTTGGTGCGGCCAATAAATGCATTGCAGCTTCCTATTCCTCTGTGTATGAACATGAATAGGCTTTACATAGGTGTCTCATAAAACCAGAGTTGAGAGTTGTGTGCATACTAGGGCTGTCAAAGTTAACGTATTAATAAAGCGTGAATGCAGGTTCCTTTTGACGGCACTAAATTTTTTTTAACACATGACTATCGCACACACACTCTGTGCCCTACATGTTTCCATCGTTTCAGGAAGTAGCATATTCTCAATGGGGAGCATGCAGTAGCATAAAAGATAAGGATACTGCACAGGAATCAAACATTTGTTTAATTTTCATTTAGGCAATTTCTTAGTAGTGGTGGATTCAATAATATAGGTTCCAGATCCAATGTCAGAGATACAGTAACGCATCCTGTCTGGATCCAGCTCAACTCAAGCCCTATATATATGTAAGTTTATGCTTGTAGATGATCATAAACACCATAAATAAGAAGGATAAACATGTAAGTTGTGGATTTGGTCCACCACACAGACAGTACAGCCAGGTGTCAGAAATGAACTCCTTTTGCTACATAAAGGCCATTTTGGGATCTTTGCTCTTAGAGCGGCATGTAGTTGTCACAAACCTAGAGCGCCCTCTTGTGGCTGTAATGTTTATCAGTAAAATATATCTTGTTGGCAATAGATGCAGAATCAAGTTAGAAATTTGTGATTAACTAGTATTGATGCGAGTTAATTCCAGACACATGTGCGATTTATCGCGATTAAGATTTTAGTTGTCTGACAGCCCTAGTGCGAGCTAAAAAACTAGCAGTTAAAGGCATACCTGCTGATATAATCAAACTGCTGTGAATTAAGCGCATGTCACGATCGATAATGATATAACTCGGTTGGGATCAGCATGAGCTGGAGAGAGGACCTTTGTTCTGTCATGCTATACTTCTAAAAACATCCATTTAATGGCAAGCCTTCTTCAGACGTTTTCTTTTGAGCTTTTTATTTCAAAGTGTACTTTTATTTGTGTTGTACTTTGGAATGTCACTTTGGAGACTCATTTCCATGCTGGTGACAATCTACATTCTCCAAGCATTAGCCCCACTTTTCAAAGGCTTTGCATCCATAAACTTCCATTGATTTTAAAAGGATTTGAGAACCCAACACATTCAAAATGATAAAAGGGGAATACCAATCAGTTTAAGGTTTCAGGGCATGTCTTTGGTCTCATCAATGTGTAAGCCTGTCAATAAACACTGTAAGGTACCGATGAGAAATAATCGGGAGCTTGTTTATTTATTTCATGATACATCAAAAACATAAAAGTACAGTCAGTGTAAGACTATAAACAATGATTTATGTTAAATTTGTTTGATTATGCAGAAAAATAAAGCATAGATGTGCATTCCGTTGTATGCAAATCTTTAAATATACTAAAGTGATAAATCTTTCTGAATGACTTAAATTACTTTACATGACAAAAATCCAAACATCAAGACTAATAAATGGCATAATCAGCTGTTAAAGCATCATTACAGTAAAAAATAAACATACACTTCTGAACATTTAAAACACAATGGGCTAAAAAGCCAATTGTGTCTGCGATAAACATTATTGCAGACAAGAATGATAAATATAGAAAAAAATCATTTTGGAAAAAAAAAAGACATAATTTACCCTGCATAAATCTGCATTTTTAACTGCCATTGTACTGATATAAATGTATCTTTTTATCCGATGTCGCAACAAAGTCAAATTCTCTTGTTTAAAGCATTAACCTCAAAATTTTTATCTACGGCAAATTTCAGTGGATTAAATTACAGCCTTCGTCGTTAGTCAAATAAAACTATCATAAATCAAACACTTTAAAAGTGTTTTATAAGGTCAATTGTCTCTGAGAACTTGGGCTTACTTATCTTTGCTTAGTCCGAGTGCATTCTCAAGGACACACTTCCCGTTATAATAAGGTCATCAATTCTAGTTGAGCACTTTGTAATCAATGAGAGAATAAGAATCGCTCATTGCAAGGTTAGTGCTCCAGGGATAACTAGAATACAGATGTTTTTCAAAAAGTCTGTCTCTTGGGCAAACGACTAATTAAAGTGAAATAGGGGTTAAGAGAGACTCTGCTGTACTAAAAAACAATAGAGCAGAAGAAAAGTCATTCTCTCCCCTGATGTTATTATTCTCCAGTCTGCTGGGAGGCATTCAGTGAGGTAATTAACTTGGCTGACATGTTGGGAGTTCTCGCCTCTCACTAAACGCTGGATGTGCAGATAGACTGATTGAAAACGCCCATTTAGGTTTCTATCTTTAAATTATCCACGTCCAACCACATTCCTATGGTAATATAGCTGATAATCATTCTAATTTTACACCTTGCTGGAGATAATAGTCCCGCTCATCCTCAGCGACAAGCACTAATTGCTGTCCTCGTAGTTTTTGTCATGCAAAACAAAATACCTGCACAATAAATCAATGCTTGAAGATGGAAAAACAAAAATAATTATTGTTGTCTGCAAGGTTAAATGAAACATGGATCTCCTAACATGAAAATGTCATCTTACGCAGATAAAAAATTAATCAGGTGCATTTTGTCTGGTGTTTTTGTTGATGGTCTGTTGTGCGTCTTATAATTTCATTACCAGTAGAACTACAAGCTGCTTTTTATGTAGTATTTTAAACCCAAGAAAAGTTTAAAAAAAACAACAAAAAAAACCATCTAATTTACTTTTGAAGCTGTTGTTGATGACACAAGTTAATTTCATGGACATAGATTTCTCATTTTCAGTTCAATCAGAGTTGTAGTCTCATCAAACTTGCATATCACAGCAGTCTTCAAAGTTAAAACAGTTAACTTTTAATTGTGCATGTGCATGGCTTCCAGGTAAAATGACTGAAGAACACTTCCTTTAGAAATTGTGCTCTGAGGTGGGAAAGAGCAGGGCCTTGAGAGAATAAAGCAGATTTATATTCTAATCATTGTACTCATCTGTACTGACAGAAATGTTTCTGCAATATTCTGAAGTGAAATTATATCTTCTGACAAAGTGAAAAGAGTGCAGACATTTGAGGTGATGGACCTGCATGGAGTTTTCTTCTGAATGTGAAGCTGGGTTTTGCTTTATGCACCATGTCATAACAGCAACTGGATATCAACACCCCGGCTGCTTTGAATGTAAATCATGGCTGGTTTGTTAAAGACAGGAAGGGGGTATAGGACGGTGGACATTAGTGGCCAAAATCATCATCATCATGTCAGTCATTTTCTGTACCGCTTAATCCAGTTCAGGGTCGCGGGGGTTGCTGGAGCCCATCCCAGCTATTATCAGGCGAGAGGCAGGGTACACCCTGGACAGGTCGCCAGTCTGTCGCAGGGCCAACACAGAAAGACAGACAACCATTCATGCTCACATTCATTCCTAGGGGCAATTTAGAGTGATCAATTAACCTAGCATGCATGTCTTTGGACTGTGGGAGGAAGCCGGAGTACCCGGAGAGAACCCACGCGTACACAGGGAGAACATACAAACTCCACACAGGAAGGCCACAGTTGGAATTGTTCAAACCCCATCCCCAGCCGGGAATCGAACCAGCGACCTTCTTACTGTGAGGCTGCGGTGCTAACCACCACGCCACCGTGCAGCCCGTGGCCAAAATCCTTCCAAACAAAATATGTTTTTATCTATGAGTGGACCCTGTGGCCAACATGCAAAATGTCTTCTTCTTTTACGGCATAACTTATCCCAAACCGTGCTTTAGCAGACTTTATGAGCTGTGGTACACATTGAATGCAAGATGACAAAAAGAATATTGGAAAATATTCAGTGCTGCGAGCCCCATCCCAAAGGTTCGGGGAAATCTCACAAGTCCAACCTTCCGACCAAGGATATTTCTCAAGGTTAAATATCTCCCATGGAGCTCTGTTTAGTCCCTACTGTAGGTTCTGCAATGGAAATGCAGCTTTAGTTGTGAGACCTTGTACCATCATCTACAGGAGGTTAACTTAAAAGATCCTTGGGGAAAACAAAGACGAAGAAAAACTGCGTGTGCTAAATGATATCAGATCATGGTTGCCCAAAGAAAATGCCAGTTACTGCAGAACTGAATATTCTTTGGGAAATGAAAAAATACAAGTAACAGTTTTAATTAAAGTGAATTATTAATGTTTTATTTTTGAATGAGAAAGTAACTTTACATGACAGATGTTTGTATGAGGACTGAGAGGTAATCAGCCCATACCAGCTTGTAACAAGTGTTTAGTATTGTTATAGCCGGGGACTTTAATCTAAATGCTGTATTATCTCTGCAGTTGATATGGTTAAGTCTTTTTAAGCTTTCACTGGCAAATTGCTTAAATGCAGGTGAATCTGTGGTTCATTAGTTCCCAGTACGTGTGCTGAAAAGCACCAAACTTTTATCTGTCAGTGTGAAGCTTTGTCTGCTGAATCTTAAAATGTACGTCCTTGAAAGAGGCTGCTAAAGTATACATGCTCTCAGAATGGTGAAAAATCTGCTGCACGGCCAGAAACAAGAACTAAGTGTTCTTCCCACCTTGTGGTCTCTGAAGTTGAAGTGATATGAATGTAAAATGAAAAGGGTAGCAGGATTTTTTTTTTTTTAAGGAAAAAAAAGATGATAGTGGCATTACTTCAGACCATTTTCCAGAGTTGGGGATTGTCTGATGTTGAACTGTTATACCATTAGAGGAATTAGAAAATGGCTAAATGAGTATTTCATCAGTCTGTGAATTCAGCTGCCCACTCAGTGTCAAAAGAGCAGAATCTAGCTGCGTATCAGTATGCTACCACAGATTGCTTCTATAGTTAACATGATAGAGTTTTCTATTCCTGAAGCTCTGTAGAAACCACTGAACCACAGCTTTTATAGATTTAAACTATGCTGTTAACTTAGGTCTTATGAATCTAGCTAAATTAGCATATTCTCCTCCTTTTAGGACTTCAAGGTCTATTTATTTTTTTACATCATAAAATAATATTAATGACTGTGCTTGAAGACAGAAAGAAAGCTTCTGTGGGAAATTAAAAAGAGCCTTAAAGGGACATAACATCAACATTTGAGACTTTAGTGACCCTTTAGAGGTAGATTCCTGCAGTATTCATCTCATTTTTTAACATACAAAGGAGCATTTCCTCAGTAGCTGCTTTGGATGAGGAATTAGTTCGGAAAAGTTTTGTGTTGACATGATGTCACCATTAAACTCCAGTTATCAATCACAAACACCATATGGTTGGTCTTTTTCAATTTGAAGATGACATTTCCTTTTACATTTATTTTAGCTTTGTGAGTCATCTTGGCATTTGAAAATAATTCATTTATTGCATAATGGGGATAATAAACGAGCGCTTGCATTGAAGCTAATCCCTCTAAGTACACAATATCTCAATAGGTAGCAACAGCAATCAGGTTTATGAGTCCATGCTGTTGTTTGCATCTCTTTGTTCGCAGGTTTCTCTTGAGATCCTTTGTTTTGATGTACTGACACTAGTCGATGATTCGTTCTTATTTTCTTCAAGAACATTTCATGATTAACCCCCCAAAAGACTTAACGTGGAGTATGTTGAAGGCATCCAATTGTTTCAGCTAGTCAGTCTGGAAGAAGATGTCTTCATATGTCTTTGTTTGACTTACAGTAAACACAATATTTAGATTTAATTTCAAAAAGAAAAAAAATGTGTTGACAGCTAATCCTTAGAGCGACGAATTAACTTGAGGACTAATAGGTGTACTAAGAAAAGTGGGTACTAGAGAAGTGAAACTGATTTGCAACAAGTTTAACCTCTATGAGTGAATTGTAATTAGAGAACAGATGCTCGAAAACGCTTTACAACACTTCTGACTTAATTATTTCCTATCATTTTATTCATTGTTCAAGAAGAAAAAAAAGACTGTGAGCTTTTTCTCCTGCTGAAAAAAAACAGTTTGACCAGCTAAAGCACGGGCTAAAATGGGGCCAAAACACTCCTTAGACCATCTATACCAGAAAGAGTACTTACATGTAGACCAGCTAGAATTAAGCAATTTTGTTTTTTTTCACCAGGGTTTCTCCTGCTGGGATTTAGGCCCTGGTGGCACACTTGTGCATGGGAAGTTGCTTTAACAACTACAAAGTGTGCAGCAGAATGTAGGGCTTGGTGAAAAGTAGGGCTTCAAATTATATCACAGTTTGGAAAATATACCACCCAGAAAATAGAACAAGTGATGTTTAATGTCTGGAATTTGTTTAATCTTTCCCCCTAAACCAAACATCCATGACTGCTCAATTCAGGGGGTTGAGGGATTATGGTTGAATTAGTACTATTTCTTCTTAATGAGAGCAGTTACTTTATATCAGAGTAAATTGAATTAGAAATAGATCCTTGCATTTGTCAAAAAAGATCAATTTAGTTTTATTTAGCCATTTTGGATTGATATCTAGTCACTATTGTGACCATAAACTTTATAATGTGTTAGCGTTAAGGGTTGATTACAAAAGTGACAGAAAGTTAGGAACACAAAAACACCTACTATTAGCCAAATACCCAGATTTTTCTCAGTATCAAGTCTTTTCAAGGAAAAAAGAAATGGGGGGTCAATATCATTTAGTTAGTCATCAATATACACAACTACATTATATATAGGCTTATACATAATGTTACTTCTTATCTCTCTGAGTTTAAGCCAGCATGGTGCAAAATTTAATGCCTATGAATCCATTATTATCCTAAGTTACCTGTTATATGAGCAATGTCAGTTTCACCATGACTAACAACTATCATGACGTATAAGAAGGTAATGTTGCAAATTTTCTTATGATAGGAAAGATTTCCACCTTTATCTGCCAAACTTGGTAATTATACAAATAGCATGGCAGCCTGGATGCAGGCGGATGCATCAAGGATTAAAAACACAACTGACTGACAGAACAGCACTAATCCCAATCACAGTCAGATTTAATTACACTGGACAACATTCATGAACAGTATGAGGCATCCAGTGTTAGGAAAATTTCTCAGGTAGCATGTAGGAGGAACCTTTTACATACTGTACTCTTCTACAGTATATAGTAGTTTAAATGTAACCTCTTATGTAGACACAACCTACTGTACCCTGACCTGCTGCCTGTATGTGTCTTAATATTCAGACTGACTAAAACAATACTTTCATGCCCAATCAACAAAAGGGAAATACACTTTATATAAGTATGTACGCATTGTAGCATTAGTCAAGTCCATCTTTTGCAAGTATGAGGTAACGCAGGAATTAGGGATGCTTGAGTAAGAAGGATCTGCTTTCTCAACCAGGTGATCTTAGATCAAAACCAAATTAAGCCCGGTTCCCATCAAGGGGTCAAGTTTGGTGTAGTTTGGTCCTGATATCTGTTGTGATTCTTTAACAAACCGTACCCCCAGTGGTAGGCAGCATATTGGCAAAAATATTGATGGAAGCATCAGAAACATACAGAATTCTTGAATTAAAATGAAAAAGACTGTAACATAGAAACAATGGAGGAAAATGACAGACAACCAGCAATTGCTCTTTCTTCTTGGTATGTGGCTTTCAACAATAAAAACAACAAAAAATACATTTGTTATTGTTGCCAAGTTGCTTGGGAAGGGGTGATTCTTTCAACCAATCAACTGATTGTATTGTAGCAATCTCCACCATTTAGGGATGAATCAGTAAATCTGGTACCTCAACTGAAGGGGTGAAAAATGTGTACTGTACTGTCCAGTACCAACAAAGACCCATCGGTGGAAACTGGTCAACGGTGCATCCTCTGTCAGTGGCACACCAAATTATACACTTCCTGGTCAGGTTCGCACAAAAACATTGGTTTGGTAAAATCACGTTTTAGGTTAAATTACCTTTTTAAAGAAAGAGGAGAGCCTTGCATTTTATTATGGATTTTAGTTACATTATTACCATATTTTCTGGACTACAGTATAAGTCGCTCCTAAGTATAAGTTGCATCAGTCAAAAAATGCATCATGAACAGGGAAAAAACATATATAAGTTGCTCCAGACTATAAGTCGTATCTATTTATTTACAATAGGGTGATTTGCAGATTTTCATATTCTACTTGTTCCTGCTAAAAATTACCCAATCAGTCCAATTCCAAAGTTAATGCCTGTAAATGATCATAAAAATCATAACCAAGAAGGATAAACATGTTTTTTGAGGATTTGTTCCACCGCACAGGCAGTACCGCCAGATGTCCAAAATGAACTCCTCTCACTGAGATAAGGCTATTTTGGGATTTTTGCCCTAGGAGCAGAATATGGTTGTCACAAGCCTAAAGCACCCTCTTTTGCCATTAGACAGAAATATTTACTTCTTGGCTCATGTCAGTCAATATGAACTGATACTTAGAAATATGTTAAATTGTATATATTTTCATATATAAGTTGCACTGGACTATAAGTCGCACAAGCTGCAAAACTGTGAAAAAATAGTGGGACTTATAGTCCAGAAAATACGGTAGCCTACTTCTAAAACATTTTTTCCCATCTTTGTATGAAGAAGCACCAGTTGGATGTATGATGGCCTAAAGAAAAAAAAAAAATCATTACTACATAGATCCTCCCTTTTTACCTGCAGTACAGTAATTCCCATAACTAAACCTTGAGTAAATTAAATTAGGCTCTGCATGAGAATTGGCTGCTCATGGGGATACAAAGACAATTAGCACATTTTGGAGGACAAAAAAGCTTTTAATGCAAAAAGTTTAATAAAAGAAATGTAAATTCTGTGGCATTAATGTCAATTTATGTCAAATTATTTCAGCAAAGAAATGGTTAACGCACAAAAAAGAGAGAAAAGAACTAATTTCAATGAATAAAAGAGAAACCCAAGAGGTTGAGCTGACCCACTTCAATTACAGACCATGAATGTGTTTCTTCCCTGAACAAGGAGAAAAGAGAAAACTAAGACTCACTAGACCGAGCTGCTTTTGGGATTAAAATGTCTTCTTTTTTCTTAGTGGCAGAGAAGTACCATATTTCTGCTGGGAATAACACGTGTAGAAGCAAAAGAAAAGGCTGCACAATCATCTTTTCCATTCTATTCATCCTCCTTATTCATTTGAATTTCATAAACACCCATTTTGTTCAGCTGATGACATCTAATAACATAATCATTGTTATAATTCAGAGCATACACCAGAATCTCAGTGATGACGAAGACTATTGAGTTCCTTGAGGCTATTGAGTCATCCCTCCATGATGAATGCACAGATACCAAACTACGCGAGCGACCCATCAGTTCAGTGAAATGCTTTGATCTCAGCAGATTGGCAGGCTGTCTTAAAAGAAAACAACAACAGTGTGATGGGCTGAGAAGCAAAGTTCCTTTTAAAGCTTTGAAAGGAGAGAAAGAAAGTTTCAGTCTCCACTTATCTCTTTAATTGAAGGTTAACAAAGAGACCACAGTGAATAGCCTTCCTCTAGAAAAGCCGTCCTTGTCCTTTGGCCTTCCGTCCTGTGTGTATGCATGCATGTGTGTATGGTTTGAAAAGGAAAGGGAATGAGATTGATCACTGAAAAGCTCACTTTCTGCCACATGTGCTTTTTGTCAGCTGGTGATCCGAGTCGATACGTGAGAGAACAGACCGGGCGAGATGAGCCGAAGGTTGGCAGTGTCAGAACAGCACGGCGTCTGGTTCTGGCTCAGCAGAGCAGCTGCTTTCATTCCCCGGGAGCCGGGAAAGCTCAGTGCAATTTTTCTTTGCTTTACTGGAGCACTGCATGCTGGGAGGGCTGAAGCGAGCAGTGGGCTTCTGTAGCTCTAGCGAAGAAAGTTGGCCTGTGGGTTAAAAGAAATTTGTGAGTTTTTCATATTTTATCACAGATAGTATTTCATTAAAAGTCTGCGTCTGAAAGTTTTCACCCCCCTCCATCTGGAACACCCAGAGATGTTAAACATCCACAGTTTATGGGCTGGATATTAAATATTGGCTTCTGACTGCGATGGAGGGTTTTGACCTTTTTCTAAATGTGTTTCTGGAAATACACCTGGGGGGGACAAAAACCATAACTGCTTGTTAAATGTTGATTTCTACACTGTCTGGGAAAGAGCTACAGTACAGAAGAAGAACATTTCTGTCCTCTGAGGTACAATCTGGACTTATATGTATCCGCAAAGGCTCGTAACTGAACCTGAAGGTAACCATGAGTACCATTTATAGGGTTTGAAAAGTACAGTTATGTCTCCAATATGTGCTGCTTTTTCTAAATGTTAGGGTGCAATATAAAGAAATGGTTTAGTTTAGGAAGAAGACATGGTTACATAAGCTTTAGTCGGAGGCTTTTAAGTCCCCTTATATGGTAAAAGCTGGTATTAATAAATACTTTTATAGTTGTGTTGGTGGACGGGAGAAAAAAAGGTTTGAATGTGTAGTTGTGCTTTTTAAAATGTATTATGATATTACACCATCTTTCATCTATTGTTAATTTCATTTATTCTAATAAAGCACCCCAGACAGGTCAACAAGAATTACATGACACATTTAACTCATTCCTTTTTTTCTTTTTTTTTTTTTTTTAAAGCAATTCACATTATTTGATTTTTTTAATAGTTGTAGTTCAGAATAAAGAGAAGTTGTCTGTCAGCCAGAGGGTTGCTGGTTTATTCCATGACTCACACTAACACTAACTTGCATGTTTATACAGTCACTGTTGTCCTGTGGGTTAAATCAAAACTAATAATTTAGGGGGTTTTTTTTGTTCTTTGTTGCTGCTGGTGTGGTTGCTGGGATTTGTGTGTTTTCACATTTTGTCTTCTTATAGGTGCTCCAGATGATTGCCAGCTTTGTTTCCTAACAAAGGCCATGTTTCTTTACTGGTGTAACAGCTGGTTGCCTTTTTTTTTTTGTTTTGTTTATAGTGCTATTTGGTGTGCTGTTACCTGGTGGGTCTGCCAGACAGTGATAAATGCATCAGCTCTGTAAAATTGTGAAGTAAATGCATGTCATCACAGCAGCGCGACACCTTTGAATTATTATGAAAAAGAACATGACACAGAAACAAAAGAACAGTGGAGAACAAGCAGTTGGTGTTCTCTCTTCTTGGCATGTGGCTTTTACAAACAAAACAATCCAAGATGTAATTAAACATGGCACTGTTGCTGCTTTGTTCTTATTGCCAAGTTGCCAGAGAAGTGAGGATCACAGCATGTCAAGCTCCACCTTTCTGGGTCTGATCGGCAAGATAGAGACCCAAACAGAAGGGTCCCAAAAGAGTAGGATGGGTCAGATTGGATATTCCAGCACCTTTCTCAAATTTTGACAGCTGAGACACAAAAAGATGCAAATGCCCCACACTGACCTGGACCTATAGGTGGAAACTGAACTTTTGACTCATTTTTCTTCTCTGCACTCTCACTTTCTCTTCTTTTTTTCATTTTCCGTCTTCCTTTTCCCCCTTCATTAGGGTCCAGCATGCACATGTAATTAAAGACCCTGTACCTGCTTTTATTTTAATCTCTCTAAGAAAAATGCTTTCTACAAGCTATATTATGTGGTTAAAGAGGTAATTTCATGAAAATAATACACTCATTGATTGCGCATATGAATGAATGCAGGCCTTTTTCGTTGTGGTCTCTAACTCTGTTGTGACACTCTTCTCATGCCAATGGAGTTCATTCTACAGAAGTTCCGGTTTCCTATCAGCTACTGGCAGCGTTTTATAATGAGGAGCGCCCTCCCCAAGCACGTGCACGGCAGCACTTGTAAACAGAACCGCATGGCGTCTAAGGAAGGGAAAGTTGCGCTGGCTGTTACTGTCCAGACAGCAAAACGGCCTGAAAGCATCAAAACGGAGGAGGAGAGAGACTTGAAATGCAGGAGAGACTAAAGAAGGAAAAAAGTTCATGTAAATTTCGGTGGATTGTACTGAAGGTAGAGAGCAGCTTGATGCCTCGGACTGAATGTGGACTGGAAGTCTGCCTGGACACGTATTTTTTCAATAACTTTCTTCTGAGTAACATGTTATACGTCCTCGGGTGCTGGCGCTGCCTCTGCTGGTCCACCGTATATAATACATAGTGATATTTACACTGTAACGCCACAAAGCTTTACATCACTTTCACTCGCAGTGGCCGGTTAGATACTGTATTAGATTGTCATGTTGTAATGTCGCCTATAACATCATTACACATTATAATTGTGCATCTGTGTACATAACTGTAGTACGGTAAACTACCGGTTTATGACAGAAAATGTCATTTTGCTGATTCGCAGCCATTTACTGCAACCAAAACAGTAAATCAAAACAGTTTTCTATGGAGAATTTATTTGTGCATGAGTATGATATTGTGCTGGACGGGACAAGACAGAAAAACAAAAAGAGGTTGGTGGTTGGAGCCCAGGTTTCCCCACGTCAAAGTGTCTTTGGGAAGACATTGTACCCCACATTGCCTTCGTTGGTATATGAATGTGTGCGATAGAAAAAAGCTTTATCTTTATTTTGGAGTGTGGTGGGGAAAAAGACACTTTTCTACTTTTAAATAACTGTAAAACATGGCCAGCCAAGGTTACACTGGTTTTTATACAGTAAGGTAGAAATAAGCATTCATGTATATATATTTTATTTATATTCTTTCCTGATGTTATTTTTTACTGTTTTTTTAAACATTTACATTGCAAATGTTGCAATTGTGTTTCAACTTTTTGTTTTTTAAATCATTTTTTCCCCATTGGTGCTGTTGCAATGTTAATTTCCCCTATTAGGGATAAATAAAAAGACTCATCTAATCTAATCTAATTTTTTATTATGAATATATTCCTACTGTTGAGGTTATAACAACAGCGGCAAGCCTTCGTCCCCATAAAGATATAATTCGGTTCTTTTTCTACTGCCTAAACAAGAAATAAATGTACGCAAAAACACTGTTTTAAAACACCATGTGATAAGGAATAAAAAAAAGTAATAAGGGTAAATCCCATCTTGTTTCTTTTCTTTCTCTGTCAATAAGGGTTTTCTTTCTAAGCCATTTAGGTTTGCAGTCAGTTGTGAAATCACAAGCTCTGCCGACCGCAAGCAAACAAATCGGCTGCCTTAAATTGAGAATGAAAACTGCAGAAAACTGCAAGAGTCCAACGCTCTTATTTATTCACCCCTCCTCTCCTTGTATTTTGCTTCCATAGTGTCAGGCTTTCTTGTAATCATTTAAAGTGGACCGGAACAATAGTTCTCCAGGTTTTCTGAAGGTCTTTCAAAGTTTTTCCTCTTACGACATTACCTTTTATGAGTGAGTTTGGCTCAAGACTTTAGGACAATTAGCACATGTTATACCTGCAGTGACTTGAGGAACTTAATGTCTGAGCATAAATTAGCACAATGTGTTTAACATCACTTCCAATGGTCGATCACAAACCTTGCTATTGTTACATGTGTATGCCATAAAACACACTACAAGCAGCATCTCAGTGATGCCCAAATTCTTAAAAGTAATTTCGATTTCTTTTTGTAAGGAATGTAGGATAAGAAGCTGTAATCAAGTTGGCTGGAGCAATTTTTAGGCAGAAAATCAAGCTACTTTCTCTGTTTTGACTACAAGTCTAAAGCAGGAACTCATCTATCAGGTTTGTTGTTTGATTAATAGTGAACACAACACACATTACTCCTCAGTGCTTCACAGAAAAATTGATGTAATTTTTCTAGGGATATTTGTACCAAAACATGGAGCATATTATCAATAAGAGAAAATAAATGCTCACCGTCACGGTCTCCAGGCTGTGAGCTGAAGTCAGCAGCATCCCACTCATAATTCTCATCTACAGAGGGCTTTCTCCTAAAGAGGCCACAAAACATCACTTAATAGCAAATAGAAACACAGCTGGGAGATTTAATGCACACTTGTGCGCTTGGTAATGTCTACAAATGGCAAAGCACTTCCATTACACTATACATTAAGTGAGAGCTCTCTGATTAAATTACAGTTTGCTTATCTCTTCCACGCAGAACAAGTTGGTATTTACTTCATGGTAGTTCCATCTGACCATATTATTGCACGGCCCAGTTCTGACAATATTTATTTTAATACTACATTAGGACGCTTTATACCGCTACATTTTTGCGTATTCAACAGTTGTTTAACTCTTACTTAGTGTTAGTTAATCTCAGGTTAGTTTCTGTACAGATGATCAGAGTTTGTCAAACAAAAATGCTTTTGTTTTCATATCTTGCTCACATGATGTATGAAATCTCAAAACTCTACCTTTTCTTGTTTGTCTTTATCAAGTTGGGCCTGAAAGTTTACAATGCCTTCCATTAAAGATGGAAAAATATCGTCTCCCAGTAAAATAAATTGAAATTGAACAAAATAATCATATATAAAAAAAACTTTATGGGCATCAGGACGTTGATTGTAAATAGTTTTTCCACAGAAATGTTACAAAACAAACACACACAAAAAATAAAATGAGCAAACAAGCCTGATAGGGCTCCTGAACTAAAATTTTGTTGAGCAACACTCGACTTATGTGTTTTCTATAATGTTCAGGCTTCTGTACCTGTTGACAGGTATTTTGGTCCTCTGTTCATGAGCAAGGTGATTTAAATTGTCTGGGTCAGTTTTTTTGTTTGTTTTTATTTATTTTTTCTTTTGAAACCGCAATTCAAAATCAATGCTTTATTTTACTAAATTATAATTTAGTAAATTTCTATTTATTATTGTTTTTTTCAGTTCCTTGTTATTTGAATTACTATTTTGAGTTTAGCATTTTCTGTAATGGGAGGGTATGTACACTTTAAAGCAGTGGTTCTTAACCATGGGGCCACGGCCTAAGCTTGGGCCTCGAGCGCCACCTAGAGGGCCACGAAAAACTTGCCTTTTGCACATGTGGGCCGTGAGGGCCGTATGACCTCAAATTTTAACTATCTACTGTATGACTGGATCAGTTGCAATGTAGCTTTCCCCCATCCGGTGTTGGTAATTTGTCAGAGTTCAACAAACAAGCAGAAGAAGACACTCAGCTAGCCGCTAACCTGTAGCAAACATGTGAAGAAGTATCAAAACAAAATAATGAAAACAAAAGTGGTAAAAAACTGCCTCTAAAAGGCAAAAATCAAATCGAGTTTATTAAATGCAGATCAGGAAGTGGAAGTAACAAAGCACAGCTGAGAAGTCTGGATGGAGCACCAGCTAATGCTAATACCAATGCTAATGCTAACAGAAGCCCTAAATCTTTCATCTGCAAGCTGCATGTAGAACGCAAACATCTAACACTCATTGAAAAGAAAGGATTTTTAAGAAATAAAAAAGAAAATCAGCTGTTGATGCAGAAAATGTCTGTTATGTTTGGAAGTTCTTAAAAAATTCAAAGAAAAGTTTAAATTAATAAAGTGTTCAATGAAATTGTATGCTTCAATGTCCTGTCTAAGTAGATAAACCACAGGTTTATTTACAGATTATTTAAATCGAACCTTTTCATTTTTAATGTGAATTATTCGTGCATCATTTTATTTTTTTTTTTAAATCAATTTCCATCAGTTTTTTTTAGTTGTCTCTCAATTTATGTAGTAAAATGTAGCAGATTTTGTTTATAATCCTGATTTGCTCTTGTGCTGTAGGAGTCTGATTATATTCCATGAATTATAAGTGACATAAATATGTTTGTGACAATCTCATAATATATTTTTTATATTATGTTATTCATGTTTATCACGTCACATTTTACTGGGTTCAATCTGTTAAAGGCAGGTGGATTTGGTTTAGTTATTAAATAAATGAACCAAAAATAGATCAGTTACACACAGTGTTAAAATGTGAATGGGCCCTGGACCAGTTTGTACTAAAAAGTTGGGCCCCATTGTGAAAAAAGTTGAGAGCCCCTACTTTAAAGCACAACTGTACTTGCTCCCTTTGAGATCAAACAAACTTCATTTTTCAACACTACAAACAAAATCATCAACATTTTCTTCTTACAAATTCTCATTTCCCTTAATTATTATACCCTGATACCTTTGGCTCGCTTCCACTTGGGGACCGTGCTTGTCCAGTGTCCCTGCCTCTGTGTCTTCTATAGTCTGAGGTGAGCTGATGAGGGTTGGGGGCAGCTGACACAAGGAGAGCCGCCCATTTGCAGGCTCCATGCTGCCTCGGCCGCTGCTGGCATAACTGCTGTAATTGCTCCCAGAATCGGGCATTCCCTCGTACCCTCCTGCCTCTACCTCCAGCACATCTTGTTCATTGCCGTTGGGGGGTAAACGTGAGGAAACTTCCCTCAAGGTGTCTTTCATTTCCCGTTGATGAGCTGTTGGCCATTTGGCAGCATCAGCTGAGGGGGGTGCAGGGTTTCTTGGCTCGTAGTGGTAAGGCATGCTGGGATTTGGGTTTGGACTCTGTGGACTGCTCCTTGGAGATAAATGGTCCTCAAACAAGGGTGAATGGGGGGCAGTTTGGATGGCTGGAGGAGAATTTGCAGGAGTCTTGGAAGTCTTTCTTTGAGGGGACCTCTGAGGTTTCCATAGCAGGGAGTCTGGTTGACTGGAGGAGTTTTGTTGGCTGAGAAAGTCTACCCATGCGTCTGGGGTGAGAAAATGACTCCTCTTCTGTTTCCTCAAGTCTAGGCTCTGACTTCGCTGCTTTGGGTCCCAGATGTTTGAACCCGGACCCATAGCTGTCCAAGGCTGTGGTTCTGAAGGCTGCAGAGAACGTTGGGCCCTGTTAGTATCAAAGCTTGTGCTCCTCCTCATGGCTTCGTGCCAGCTTCGTTGGGTCAGCGAGCAGCCATGTTGCAAATGAGAGGCAATCCTGTGGTGCAGCATGGGCCTTGCTGGCTGCAACACACACACTGGTTCGTCCGGTTCGTCTACACTCATCTCAACAGACAAGTCTTCGTCGGCAGATCCAGGAAACGCTACCTTCAATCTCGAATGGTCTGCTGCTGCATCAGCTGCCATATTATATCCTTCAGTGTATTTCCTGCTATGGAAAGACAAAGTTGAATGGCTGCCATTGCTGAGATTGTTCTGTCTCTTTGCCTCAGAGCATGAATCACTCGTTTGAATGTCTAAGACAACGGATTGTGCTGAATTATTATAGCCTTCTGGAGCTGCCTCTACTCTTTCATGTCCCTGCTGCTTTGAGGAGAGGTGTGGGAGAGTTAATCTCTCTTTCAAAAAACTGCCTGCCTCCTCAGATTGGAGCAAGGTCTGTTTGGCAAAGGCTGGAGAAGGATAATCATCGGACTTAAAGCAAGAGGGAGTCGAAGGTGAAGATGCGCAGTGACGGTTCCTGGATGGAATCAAAGCTGGCGAGGGAACAAGAGGATGCGCCTCCCAGTGGACAGAGGAAGATGAGAAACGGCTCTGTGACAGACCAGAGGTCTCCTTGCCACCTTGGCGATGGCTGCTTGGTAAAGTGCGGCTCTTGTATTCCCACACAAGCTCCTCAGCGTCGTCCTCCCATCTCTCTGTGTCTGACTGCTCCCTTTTCATCTCCCTCAAGGAGTTTCTCTCCAGCGTGTACCTCCGGAGTTCCTTCTCCAGTTCTTCTCTCTCCTGAGCCAGTTTAAGGCAGCGACTCAGGTTCCCTCTTTCCCGCTCGTGCTCCATTTGGAGCACCAAGGCGCTTGCTGTTGCGGACGGCTGACGGAGGCTATGTCGGATATGCGGGAGCACTGGAAATACTGGAGTGACTTCTCTGTGGTGATGCCGCATGGTAGCCAGGCTACTGTTTGAGCAAAGGCTGCTGAGATCAGGAAAGCAATCATAACTTGCTCTCTGATTGTCGAGAGACGAGCTGTGATGCGGCAGCTGGGCCATGCTGCACTTCTGACTCGGGAGATCATCTTCAAGTTTGCAGGGCGGAAAATCAACAGAGAGCACGAACGGCAGCTCTTTCTTGTCTTTCCTTTCAGAGTGCAGTGACACAGACCTTCTGACTCCGGGACACTGGTCGTACCTTACGTTTCTTTTGCTGTCAACACTCAAATTATCATTATCATACGGCGAGAGCATGAACCGCCCATCTGGGCCTCTCGAGATCAGCTCTATGGAAGGAGAAATCAGAGAAGTGGTCTTAGACAGGCGGCCTGAGCTGTAGTTGGAGGTGAATCGCTTGTGCCGCCGATGAGTCTCGATGCTGAAGGAGGAAGAGTCTGTCTGCAGGGAGGAGGAGGTGGCGGTAGAGGAGGTCATAGGATATAGGGAGCCGGCTGGAAGTAGGCTCCTCTTCAACAAACTGTCTGGACTACTGCTGCCTGAAGTCTTTCTGTGAGAGCAAGAGAAAGAAGGGGGAGAGGGAGGGGTGACAGGAGAAAATTGTAAGAGAAAACAGAGGTGTGAGAAGAGGGGGAAGAAAGCTTGTGGAAATAAGATTGATGGCGAGCAAAAGAGGGGGGGCGGAGGAGATGTAGATAGAGAAATTCGAAAACAGCGGCAGCGGTGGTGATAAGATGAAGAGGAGGAAGACAAGAAGATATAAAACCGAGAAGAGCTGGCATTTTCTACAGAGTCAAGCAGAGGCAGAGGGAAAGGTCAACAGGAGGTTTTACAATGAAATGATAAAGTGGTACTTACATTGATGTGGAGCATTTATAGATGGCAGGAAGGGAGTCTGTAGGGATGGAGAGGTGCAAGATGGTATCTGACTTATAGGAATACAAGCAAACTGACCAAGAAGTAAAAACATAATCAGCCCTAATAAGAACCCATTAAAGGGCCCAAGGCACCAAAGCTTGTCCTAAAGTTAATTACACTTACATTTATCAGCCACTAATGAGAAATTACCCTAATTAGCAAGTAATGTAAATGACATCAATAACTTTTAGAAGTGGATGGACGAGTAGGGGACAAGAGGAGTATCAGATCCATGAAGCCGGGTATGATTTATATAATGGATAAGAAGCACCTTCAATATTTTATTAAATAAGTGATGATATTCATGATGCACTTCATCAAAGTGAGTGTCTGCTGAGTCTGTGGAGCGAGGGGGCACTTTACCATCCTTCCTCTTTCTGTGGCGTTGGTGCCTCTTGTGGCTGACGAAGCAGGCGGACCCGAGCAGCAAGACCAGTGCCAAGCACAGGAAGCCAACTCCGCCCAGCACGCCGGCCAGTAATGGCTCCGGGACAAATTCCAGGAGTCGGGACGTGGCGGGATTCAATGCTTCCATCGCTGGGTGGTTTTAACAACCATAAATATTGTGGGTGGGGGAATAAAAAGGACAGTTAAGTGCAATTGTAGAATTTAGAAACAAGAAAGAAAGAAAGAAAGAAAGAAAGAAAGAAAGAAAGAAAGAAAGAAAGAAAGAAAGAAAGAAAGAAAGAAAGAAAGAAAGAAAGAAAGAAAGAAAGAAAGAAAGACAGAAAAAGAATTATAACAGGGTGGGCACAGCTAAAAGATGCAAAGGGGTCTTCAGCTAATGGGTCATCCTGCAGCTATTCTCTAAATGTAAGGCTAAATGCTGAATTATGTTCAGAGCTGTGAACAGGTACTTACATCTAAAATCAGCATTTCTTGGCGAGATAATGACAAATAGCACATGTAATAACTTTGTTGATGGATGCCCAATTTAAAAAAAAAAAATCTATCTTTATGGCTTGATAACTATCAGAAACTTAATACATCATGAGGATGAAGTGTTTT
The DNA here is from genome assembly GCA_023101725.1 of Atherinomorus stipes. Taxonomy (NCBI): domain Eukaryota; kingdom Metazoa; phylum Chordata; class Actinopteri; order Atheriniformes; family Atherinidae; genus Atherinomorus; species Atherinomorus stipes. The sequence continues at coordinate 24,248 of JALJCO010013576.1, read as the reverse complement.
TGGTGAATTCAGTTCACCACTGTTAAAAGGCATCTGTGTACATGCTAAAAATAAGCTCCTCTCACCCAGATAATGCAAAATTTGGATTTTCAAAATGGCATAAGTAATCATTTTGTTTATGTGTTATTGCCCTAAAACATCGTGTAAATTCCACATATGAGTCTCTCTCTGACAGCCCTAGTTTTGTCACATTGGTTGGTATTTGGTTCTGATTTCTTGTCCTAAACCAGTGGTTCTCAAACTGGGGGGCTCAGGGCTTTGTCAGGGGGGCCCAGCCAGGCCTATAGTTTATGTATTTCTAACAAAAATGGGCATATTCTTTAAAGTACCAATTAACAAATGATGAAAAGGGGGCTCTGCAAAAAAACTTTGACAACCACGGTCCTAAACAAAGAAAAGCCCTTGACAGTCATAGAAATAATCTAAACACCTTTTGCAATAGCAGAGTTATTTTATGCAACATCCGTCTCATGAAATGCTCAACTGATCTCATATAAAGTAGAATGCAGAGTTTCCTGGTTTAAAAAGTCTCAAACTATAGCAGAGGAATTAATACTTCCCTCCACCACTGATATGGTTTTAACCATAATTAATGAAGTAGTAGCCGATTAACTAAGGACAATTTATAAGCCAAATAATTATTTTTAGAGGTATATTTTGCAGCCCATTTCTTAACTCATGCATGTGGTAGTGGGATAGTTGGGCTTGACATTATTATTGTAGATGAAAAGGAGGGCCATCAGAAAAGGTTTGAGAATGAGTGAGATGCCTCATCAGAAATGATCTTCATAGAAGGACAGTTGTCAAGAAGTCATTCTTCATGAAGGGAAATGGGGAGAACAAGGCTGAAGTATACCAAATGTAACAAGAACTGGACTCAAAATCGGTGGCAACAGATCTTATGGGGTGATGAAAAATCCCTGGAGTCCAGACCTTGAAATTACTGAAGCAATGTGGGATCATCTTGATAGTGAAAAGAACAAAAGGCAGCCGACATCCAAAGAAGTGATTAGGAAAGTCCTTGACGAAGCCTGCTGAACTATTTCTGAAGACTACTGTAAAAGATTACAAAAAGCCTTTTGAGACGGTTCAATTGTGTTGAAGAATAAAGGAGGCCATGTCAAACAATGGCACTCAATCTACTTAGAATTCTGCCATCTTTATTTTCATTATGGTTTGTGTATGTTTCAAGGAAATTCCTGCCCTTTCTCCTGATAACATATACAGAAATGAGAGTTGGCTTAAACTATTTGCAAGAATTTTAGATAACTTTGACTTGACTGTGCCCAAACATATAAAAACAAAAGATTGATGTATTCCCAAAGTCTAAAAATGTGGTCATATTTTGTTTTCAGTTTGAAGACTAAAAGTTTTATCCATTTACTGTAGTTCATTACAAATCATCAGATCTTATTGACCTACAGTATACGCATGCATCTTGTCTATTATAACTATAATAAATGGGATCTATTTACATAACAAAGAAATATCACCAGTATGAGATGGATGGAAGTATTAATATACTCTCCTGACGAGCATCATTATCGTGATGAAATCATAAGCACGTTTGCAGAATATGCTCAGACATCAAACTGAAATAATTATCAGAGCAGAGTCAACCATGGTCATGGTAGCCATTAAACATGCGTGGGAATCATAGAACCCTTTGGTTGAAGATATATCTTATGTCTAATTTAAAACTCATGTCACATTCTCATAAAAATCCAAAAGAATTCAATCCTTAACTCTACTGAAGAGTTAATATTGGTTCTATTTCCATCGCTCAGGCAGCTAATGGGCAGTTATCCCTGGGGCCTTACTCTAATTTTGGTCTAACTCTGGGAACAGAGTGACAGAAACAGAAACCCATAAAGGGAGAAAAAGAGTCAAACAAGGTGGACTGAGAGGGGAGGATGGGTTGAGACAGAAGGTGGGCAAGCTTGCTCTCCAACACCTACCAGCGGTGGAAACGTTGACTGATGGACTGGGCTCGCTCAGCAAGTCCCCGAGACGAGAAAGCAGCCGCAGCTCGTACACGCCGTCCTGAAACCGGCATCCCCATGCACATAAACACACACAGCGGGGAAGACAGAAGATGAAACCACACTTTGTCAACACATGACATGTGCCTGCAATACTAATGAAGCTCATTTGAATTCATGTAGGCCTATACAGGAGAGAGGAAAGCAGATGAAACAGGAAGCAGGAGGAAAAACCGGAGTGGAGGATGACAGGAAAGTGACGACTGCCATGTTGTGAGCATAATTGAGAATCTACTAAATAAAACCACTGATGTACAACCTCGATAAGACATAATAATTTAAAAAAGCCTGGACTGATCAGACACACAGGGAGCAGTTTGACGGGCTCATTACCTTTTGAAAACCTGGAATCACTATTTCACTAGTGTTGGCGCTGATGTCTTCATCCAGATTAATCCACTCCTCTCTGTCGGTGCGGGATTGCAAAACAAAGCCTGTGATGGGGGGTTGCTGTGCTTCAGGAAGGGACCATTGTAGAATAACACCTGCTGAGCCCTGATTAGCTGACAGCAACGCAGGAGGCTTTGGTTTATTTCTCCTCTGGGGAGGATCTAACGCAGGGAGAATGAGAAAGACTTTCAGTCAATCAGCATGATACGCTTTGGCGGAAAAATCAAATTACATCCGAGGAAGCCGCGGCAGAGACCAGTACTCAACCTTGAACATTTGAGGGTGGAAGAAAGGAAAGGCTAACATTAGTTCTTTTGCAGTCTGACAACCTTGAACGGTAACTTTGCTTTCAAGTTTGTTTGATATGCTAAAATCCAAGATTAAATTATCTGAATTAGTGCTGTCAAGACTCACAGCTGAAAATGCAAGCGGTTTAACTGTGGTGAAGTTAGAAAGAAAGACGAGGCCTGAATGTAAAACTTTGTTCTCCAGAAAAATAGTTTTTGTTAACTCAAGAAAACTATTTCTTCACCTGTACTGATTCTGAAAACTTCCTGGCGCATTCACAGCTAAATTAGAGAGCAGCACAAAAATACTTTTTCCACCACTGGCTCAAAAGTTGTTCACATTTAAAGCAACCAGCGCAAACAAAAAAAAACAGAGAATGGAAATGTCTTATTACACTTTAAAGATCCCATTCCAATCCTCCTTTCAGTTATTTTAAAACATCCTCAGTGGTCTTTAAATGCCTAGCAAAGTTGTGAACGGACAGTGGCCGTCAGTGGCCAAAATTCCTCCAGAAAGAAACATGTTTTTTATCTGTGGCCTTCTATCCAGTGGCCTCAGGTGCAGCGATGACTGCAGTGCAGGTCTTTTTCTATGGTCGCCAGTGGAGATTAATGGGAATTAGAGCACTGTTTGGGATCGGTAATGCCTTAAAAGACATTAAAAGTAGTTACTCACAGATGAAAACATCTTTATGTCTGAGAGAATTTTGGCCCCTAACAGCCACCATACATTCACAACAGTGCTTGGAATATGAAGTCAATTGAAAGATAAAATCTTTTCAAATACCTGTCTTTACCACTAGATGTCAGAAATTCTTACACTCTGTACCTTTAATTGATTAATGCTTACAAATTATTTTGTTGCTGAAGGTGATCAATGACATCTATGTGCATGGAATCATCTTGAGCATTGCATTGTCCTCTTTTAAATAGGGGGGAAAACTGTGAGGATAAAAATGTTACATTTCACCTCCTTTTTTAGGTAGTTACACAGTATGTGTAATACTAGAAATACATTCAATGTGAACTGAATTATTGTGGAGAAGTTATTCATTCACTTTGGTTATTTATTCTTGGTGGATTTTTAAAAATCCAATAAATATGGCCAGAGCTTTGGGGGTTAAAATGTAAATCTTAGTAAGAATGTATCTGGGTGGAGCATGACAAATGTGTCATTTTTGGAAAATTTTAACGGATCCCAGAATGAATTTTCCATTAACAGACTCATGAAATTCATCACAATCTTAATTACAGTGAGCAGCAATAAGTACTTCATCTAATCACTGCCAATAATATTTCAGCAAGTTTAACTCATGATGTGATTAAAAAAAAAAAAAAAAAATCAAAGACGGATAAATGACTTATAAAATGAGGGATTTAACTGTGACATTCAGAAACATTTGAATACCGAGTGTTATATGAACCTTTAAGTACCCTTGATATGTTTTCAATGTAACTGTGCCAGGTATATTGTATTAGTGTGGGTGTAAATATGGCCTTAACAGTAAAGCACTTTGAGTGGGAAAAAGAATTGGAAAAGCACTAAATACATTAACTCTATACAACTCATATCAAACAGCTCACATCATCAAAGGTGCTTTCATCAGCTTTCAGATGTCTCAGCTGCCGTCTCTGTTCCCCACAGTAATTAAATGTTTCTAGTGCAAAAAAAAAAAAAAAAAAATCAGCATTTAACATTTTATGTTTCAGCACACTCCACTCCACCACTACCCTCTGCTTTAACAGTTCTAGACACATGCATTGATGCATCATACAATTAGGGCCAATTCCAAATCCTATCTTTACCCTCAAGCTCAACCCTCAATCTTAGTAGCCCTTAAAACCAGCTATTTTGTGACTTAGAAATGGGACACCCCTTAAATGCAGATACGTCTTCAAACTGCGGGGGGCAGCATTACACCAAATCAGCGTTCAGGCTGTCAATTCAGGAGACGACGAAGAAGAAGCATTTACTTTATTTACATTTATTTGCAGTGTTAACCCTGTCTGTTTAATCATAAGCCACAAACACATGGACATATTCAGCCGTCACCGCATACCACGGCTTATTGAAAGGTAAACACCAGCTATAACAAAAGTTACGTAGGTAACTGTGGTTCTGTGAATTCCTGGATGACTACTAGTCAGCTGGCTGAAATGTCACCTGATTGACTTTGCTGTTGTTAGGACTTGACCTGTGAGAAGCGCAAGCAGACATATCCACGCTGGCGGGGGAATGAAACAGAACTATCGTTAGATAACTCTGCGGCTACGGGAGATGACATCAGCCCGTTCACTGCCGGCAAATCACCTGAGCTGTTATCACTGATTCACTGGCATCTCCTTTTGTGATTAAAGATGGACCGATCCAATCCGATACAGTTACCTGGGATGAGTATATCGGCCGATGCCCGATACCAATCCGATACTACTGATGAGTGAATGAACTGTGCATCTTCTCATGTGATGAAGGCATCAAGCTTGACATAAACATTTAGCCTTTTTTTAAAAAAAAAAAAAGAATAAAGGAAACAAATTAAGAGAGATATAAATCAGGGGTGGGGGAAAAATATTGATATACTGAAATATCCCAATTTCATATTGATATTTAAAAACGCTATATTGATCTATTTTACCAACAAAATCTCGCAAGATTTCATTGTTCTTTTACGAAATCCTGTGAGATTTCACAAAAACCCGTGGGATTTTGTAACAGACAGGCAAAATCTCGCAATATTTCGTTGGTATAATAGATCAATACCGTATTTTTAAATATCGATATGATATCGGCATTTGAAAATATCACAATATTTCAGTGTATCGATATTTTTCCGATATCCAATCTGGGTATCGGATCGGTGCATCTCTATTTGTGATGCATAAGTGTTCAGGAAAAATATTTGCGCTTGTCCATCAGAAAAATTAAGATGATTCTGAACACTGATTATTGCAGGTTGATCACTCACCAATGTGTCATACAACCACATTTAGCTAAAATTTTAAGTAGTGTGTGTAACAATGACTGACATCTAGTGATTATATATATATTTTTTAAATATAAAGCACACTGGTGAATGAAAAGTGGTTGTTAGTGGCCACAATTCTTCAAGATATGAACATGTTACATCTGTGAGTGTATGCAGTGGCCTCAGAAGCAGCAATGACTGCAACAACTACTACGTCAACATTGTGTACAGTCTTCTTCTATGGTCTTTTTAAAGCATTACTGATCCCGAACAGTGGTCTGGCACCTATCGAAGAAAGCCGGCACTGCACTTTTAAAGCTTAGAGGGTTCTCACTTCATACTAGAAATTGTTTGTCCATTCAGAGACACCATACTAAAAATACTGGCACATATATGGTGGCTGTTGTGTATGAGGACCCACAGTAAGTAGATATAAATCGCTCATTCTTTGAGAAGAAAAACAGTTTGAATGGTAGTGAAAGGACTGGATCCCAAAAGAAAGAGTTTTTAATGACATATTTCATATTTCTGTCACTGACCTCTGATTTTGTTCTTTGCTGCACCTTTAAACATCGTTTTAAGAGGAAACTGAAGGATGGTACTGACCTAAGGTCCGTGCAGTGGCAATCTCACTGAAGGGGCCTGTTCCAATTTTATTCTGAGATAGGATGCTGAACTGGTAGTCTGTGGCAGCAGACAGGTTCGACACCTGCAGCACGGTGCCAGAGGAGGGAGGCACAGGGAAGGAGACCCAGTCCTGCTCCTCTTCATCATTACTAGCTGAAATCTTCTTCACCCTGCAGAAGGAGAGAGACCGAGGAAAAATGAGTGAGAACAAAAGAGCGGCGGGGAACTCTGGGAGTCTAGTTATATGAAACATGACAGAAAAGTAGGTTTCATTAATCATTCATGCTCATCATCAGCTCCAGATATTGTACCAGAGACAGCACTGATGTAACCCTGAACTTGCACAGAGAGCTTGCAACTCTAATTATGAGAGATTTTCATGTTTCTACCAAAGCTGAAATTCTATACAATAATTTGACCCTCAGGCTTAAGAAAAGAGAAACTTCTACACCTGTTCAAAATACAAAAAAGTCAGCCTGAAAATAATCATTTTTTTTAAGATAGTGACTTTGACCTATCTTTTCGTATGAAACCCTGTCAATAGTTGTCTGAAGTACAACATAGCATTTGGCAAATAATGCCAATCATACTCCATGAAGCTGGCCATATTCATGGACTAAATACATGAAAAGAGTGCAAGTCCACTTCTCAGAAAAACATTAAACAGCTCTTGACTCTGTATGCCTACTATCTCTCAAGGTAATGGCTTTTGCATGTGCAAAGGCTTCTAAATGTGGTGTGAAAATGTTTCCACAGACTTTTTTCTACACTCTGAAAAAAAAAAAGACAGAAAAGTTGACAAAACTTAAAGCAAGGCAACCAGTGGCAAAGCTTTTGTGAGTGAATTCAACTAAGAGCTTTTGTGTTGTGTGAACCTAAATTAGGAATCTTAAATTGATCAAAATCCGCAGAGTCCGCAGTACCTCCCTGTTTCCGTTTGTGAACAACAGCATTCAAACCAAGCGCTCCTCCCCTCGGGCTACTGGCCGCCTCGTTCTTCAGCCTATTCAGCTTCAAGCCTCTCCTTCAAAGCTCGGAAGCAGGTAAAAGCCAAACTAATATCAACCCTGGTTTTCCAACGTACATCTTGAAGCTCTTACTGCGGAGTACTTCCTTTTCTCTGCAGCGTCTGCCATTTTTGTTTTGTCTTTTTTTCTTCCCTGAGAGTTCGAGTGACTGGCGTCACTGCTTCAATCGAGCTTATTTCCAAACCATGTCATCCCCTAAGCTCTGTCATTGGCTGGCGATATAAACAGAAATCTCCACCCAGAAACGCCCTGACCAGATGAAAACAAAGAGAAAAAGCAAATTACAGACAGAGGGAGAGGGAGTTGCATTCAAACTCATCACTGCGGACTGAGACAAATTTCACTTGCACAAGTCTAACTTTTATTTTCAGGGGGAAAATCTGGACTCTACCTTTTAAAGACACACAATGTAACTTTTAGACCTTAAAAATATGCGTTTCTGAGTCATGAGCAGGGGGGGGGGACGACAAGGTCATGTTATACCCCAGTCTCCCGGGCGATACTGGGGCGAGGGGGGTAGTTTCTGGTGGCTGCTTCACGAGCTAGTGGTCATGGCCGGCTGCATTTGCGGGGGATCTGCTGGCTCGGGGGATACCTGGCCTACTGCATCTGGGGGTGGGGGATGGAGGGTGGGTGGGGTGGGGGGAATGTGCCAGGGGCTTGGAGCTCGCAGCTCCTTCCTCAGCCTGGGCTATCACCCAGGAGGCACGGAGGCAAGGGTAAGAGTGAGGTGGGTGTGTGAGAACAAATGAATGAGAGGTGGGAGAAAGGAATTTGGGAATTTGCTCCTGGGTGCTTGGGCCCTGGGCCCGGTGCTGTCCCTGCCCTGGGGGCGGCCAGCGGGGTCGGCAGCTGCTGGTCTTGGTCTGCTGGGGCCTGGGCCCAGAGACCGCGGGGGGCTCCGGCTGGGGCTGCCTTTTGCCACTCTCTGGGGGATGCATGTCAGTTCTTTTGGGGAGGTGGCTGGGATCTGGGCCTCTGGGTGGCTGCAGGGGGCCTGGGTCTTGAGCTTTGCGGGCTTCCTCCTCTTTGCAGAGACGAGGCTGCATCTGCATGACTGTATCACCACAGAGCACCTTTATTATGCATGTTGACACTGTGACGCTGCTTCCCATTGCGCTGACTAGGTTGTACCTCTTCTCTGCGTAGTTCTGCGTGTGTTTGTATTATCTGAGGATATTTAAGCCACCTGCAGGTCCTCCTGTAGGGGATTGCTTGTTTTGTTTTCCAACAGAGACCTTGGAATGTTGTTTAGGGGTTTCTGTACAGATGCACCAGTGAACTGTGTAGGTGGATTCATGTTTTCTCTCCTCTCTCTCTTCCTCTTCCTCACACCTTTCTCTCTGTTCCACTTTCTATCATTACCTCTGTTAACTTTAATTTTTCCCTTGTCAAGCCCAGCATTATGGTATGGAATGCTGTTATAGACAAAGGTTTAATTAAAGAAATAAAATGAATAAACAGGATATCAAGGGGAGCCTTGTGCTCATAAAGCTCCCCTTGGTAAAGCAAAACTCTTCAACACAATAAAGCAATTGGATTTCCATTCTGTTTGCTATAATGCTGGACAGGACAAGTAAGAGAAAAAAAAGTGTTTCTGTTTCGTTTTGATGGCACACCAACATTCATTATGTGCATTTTCGAACCGTCACTGCCCAGAGGCGTCCCGAGTTTTAGAAACTGCACTCTGTAAGTTTTGCATCTGGGATGTGGCCGTGTCATTGCAACAGACTATTGGTTGCGCACCGTGTCACTCACTAGCAAACGGATATGAACCAAATATGAACACAGCGGGTGTTTTGAACGCGCATCATGTCGGATTCGGCAAAGAAACAAAAGGAAACATTACCAGAGGAAGAGAGGGAAAGAAAGAGTGGAAGGGGCAGAACAAGAGTCAAGACAAGACTGTCTTTTACTGGTTGGAGTGAACTCACAGTACAGGTACGATACAAGATGGATGCTAGTTTAGCCATCGATAGGAGGCGTCACTGAGAAAACCTTTAAGCCTTTAAGATGGTTTGTCAGGTCGACTTCCATCTTTGAGCTGAAACCACTTATGTTAAGTTGAAAATATATTTGTTAAAGTTGAGCCAACTTGTTTTTACAAATTGGCTCAACCTTACTGTGTGAATAAGTCTAAACAGTAGTTTTAAGTTTGCCTACCTCAATGTTTCTACCTTGATTTACCCTCTTGACTCAAGACAAGCCTGTTTATTGAGTTTGCACAAAGGCTTGTTGCTTTATTATTATTATAGTTATTTTATTTTTAGTTTGCTAAACTACTCATTCTTCAGTTGCATTCATTCATTCATTTTATGTATCGCTTAGTCCAATTCAGGGTGGCAGGGTCACTGGAGCCTATCCCTAATTATCAGGCGAGAGGCAGGTACACTCTGGACAGGTCGCCAGTCTGTCGCAGGGCCAACACATAGAGACAGTCAACCACACACGCTCACATTCACTCCTAGAGTAGCTAATTAACCTAACATGCATGTGTTTGGACGGTGGGAAGAAGCCAGAGTACCTGGAGTGAACCCACACATACATGTGAGAACATGTTAATTCCACAAAGGAAGGAACTTTTCAAACTCCTTCCCTGCTGAGGCTTGTACTAGCGAACTTCTGTGAGGCTGCGGTGCTAACCACCACACTACAGTAAAGCCATCTCTAGATGCACTTTAACAAAAGAAAGGTTGACAGAACTTGACAGAAACATGATTTGAACATGGACCAGCTGACATCTTTACATGACATGTTTATTCTGATTATACTGTTAAGGCCATGATATTCCCCATCTGCCATGTGACCTTTTAATGGAGCAAATTCTTGTTTAAATGTCAAAGGGGAAACACATGTGCATTACATCCCACTAAAACTTCTTGCCATCCAGAAAAAGTCAATCTGTTAGTCTTTTGCTTTTCTTATAACAGAGCCACATCGCTTGTAATTAAGATCACAGCGAGACAAGCTGTCAAAGCAAAGACGGGCAGCTGAGACTAAAGGAGATTGTTCATACTCATTTGCAGATCTATTTCTATATTTTTAGCATAATTTGTGTTTATTTGTGCATCTTGCTCCACAAATGACTCATTTGCTTCCCAGAGATTAAGACAGCTCATTTCATGTTCTTCTCATGTAGAATTTTCAGATTACAATGTGATTACCATGAGCATTACAATTTTTTTAGTCATGTTAAAGAACATTTATTTTTTCTACAGCAAGTTAAGCCTCCGAGCTAACTAAATACATGCATCTCTAAATTCTAAGTCAACATAGAGAGGCTGATTCACCAAAAACCAAACAAACAAGTGTATTACGCTCTCTTTTATCAGTAATCCTCCATTGTGGCTAGAATGGCCGCAGCATTATAAAGTTATGCTCTACAGCAGTGCTTTTTATTGTTGCTGCCAAGAGGTGATAACAGATAAATGAATTCCTCATCCTGGAGATCAATAGAGTAATACCAGAGCTGTCGATGGCTGCTATGGTTACAGCCTGAGAAGAAAGTGGGAGGCTTTACACCCACCAAACTGAAAATGTCTGTGCTGATCCTCCATCAAAGCCTGCCTCCCAGGATATGTTGGCCTCCTTCACCCCTGGAGAGACGGACAGAGCGGTAGCCGCATGGGGACTGGTTCCTGTAATGGAGGGAGTGGAGAGGAGTTGATGGAAATCGGCCAGCACTTCAACTACCTGATACAGCAAAAGTTTAGAGGCCATCTCTTGATGCACCGCATTTATACATCGGAGGCGGAGTGGAGGCACAGAATCCAGCCTGTGCTGGCTATAACGGCGTTACGCAGGTATATGGAAAACAATTTAGGAAAGAGGAGTCAAACTAAAAATGTGGACAGCTCATGTAATCATTTTCTTCTCATGGGACTCACCCAGGACAAAGACTTGTGTGCGGGCCTGGACTGACGCTACGCGGTTTGAGGCGCTGCACTCCCACTCCCCCTGGTGGTCCTTGATGAGAGGCTGGAGGAGAAGAGATCCGTTGGGTTCGATGGAGTAAGAAATGCGACGAACTGGGTCAACCTGATGATGACAGTGAAATAATCCACACTAAATTCTAAATATGGTACATGCAGTGCAGGCAGGAAAGGCCAGCTCATGGTTGGCCATGATTAGTTTGGACAAACATTTTCTCAGCTGGTTGGCATCCATGCTGCAAAACAGCCTGCTGTCTCTGACCCATGGACGATACATACGGTAAAGGAAAAACAATGTGCTCACTCAGACTGATATGACACAAAGGTTTGAGTTGTTTCAGGCGGAGAAATATTTGCTCCTAACTTCGGGGACCAGATGTAAGTTGGTGAAAGGGAGGACTCTTAAATTGGAGGAAGGGTACTGTATCACATGTGGCATCATGTCATGTGGATAGAGATAATCTGTGTCCACATTCAATGCCTAATTTGCACTGATACACGCTAAAAATTCCTGCTGGGTTAAAAAGGGACCAACCCAAAAAATCGGGTTATTTTTTTTTCACCCAACTTTCGGGTTGAATATTTGACCATGAAGTTGGGTTATATTGACTACAATGTTGGGTTATTTTAACCCAGAAGCTGGGACAACAACCCAACAACCCAAATGTCTAGGTTGAAATAACCCAGAAATTAGTTGGTCCCTTTTAAACCCAGCAGTTTGACCCAGGACTTCTTAGTGCATATTTTGACATCTTGACATCTTTGAGTTCATACTGTTTTTGCTGTTTGGGTCAAAGATTAAATTAAGTGTAGGGTTAAATGTGTGGAAAAAAATGGCATTCAGTTCATTTTTAGTGTGGTGGAGAAGTTAACATTTTGACCAAGTGTCTTTCTGTCTTAGTGTTTGTCCCTTTATCAAGCAATAATATGATGAACATAGGCTAGCCTACATGAACACAAACAAAAAGAAAAATAGAAACCAATATATTTACATTGAACTGATATGAGCTTCCATAATCTGAGCTTCCCATGCATCACCACCAAGATAAAAATGGGATTTTTCTTTCTGTTGTTCGTCTGTGAATTTACATTAACCTTTCTGCATTTTCTAGCTTTATGAGACACTGGACCCTCAGATCTGAAACTCCTGAACACCTTCTTCAGCACGATAATTATCAGGCCGATAACAGGAAATTATCACGTCATTCCGATAAGTCCAATATCATGACGACTTGCCCCTATAACATTTATATTATATATGTTCAGGGCTCTAAATGATTTCAGCTCAATATGTTATTGTTGTGTAATTTGGGATTTAACCCCAAAGAAAGCTTCTGTTTCACAGGAGAGATCCCAATCTACTTCCGACCCACTTTCCCTTCATATTTTAGACATGATCACCCCATACAGTTGGAATTTACAAGATCAAACATGTTAATAGTTTTGATGTCTTGACTCGTATGTGTGTTATTGGTCATCAGTTATTGGCCTTGGCCTTTAGGAGCGGAAATTTATTGATTATCGGCTTAAAAAAAAAGGTTATTGTGCATCCCTACTTCTTTCCCAAGCGATCAGTCCAAAACATCAACATTAAGTTGATGTTTTGGTGTATCAGTGATGGACAAGAAGCCGAGTACAGGGAACTTGTCAATCAGTTTGTGAAATGGTGCAGTAACAATCAGCTCATCTTAAATACCAGCAAGACTAAAGAGATGATTGTTGACTTCAGGAGGAGCAAGAATAAGCAGCATAGTCCTGTCTACATCCTGGAAGAGGAGGTGGAGGTGGTAGAGAACTACAAATACCTTGGAGTTCAGCTGGACAACAGACTCGATTGGAAATGCAACAGTGACTACATCTACAAGAAAGGTCTGAGCAGACTCTACTTCTTAAGGAAGCTGAAATCATTTAATGTCTGCAACAAGATGTTGCAGATCTTCTATAAGTCTGTGGTAGAAAGTGCAATTAGCTTTGCAGCCTCTGCTGGGGCAGCAGCATCAGAACCAGAGACTTGAAGAAACTAAACAAGCTGATCAAGAAAGCTGGTTCTGTGCTGGGGATAACTCTGGAGCCGCTGGAGCTGATCGTTCAAAAAGAATGCTTCACAAGCTGATGAAGATGATGGAGGACACTTCCCATCCTCTCCATAACACGGTGAAGAATCAACAGAGTGTGTTCAGTAGGAGGCTGCGTCAAGTTCGCTGTAGGACGGAGAGATACAGGAATTCATTCCTGCCAGCAACCATCACCCTAAAGAACAAGACTAACTGACTTTTTGTTTATTTAAAAAAAAAAAAAAAAAAAAAAGTGAGCTTTTACAATACTGAATTTCCCTTCGGGGATGAATAAAGTATTTTTCATTTCATTTCATTTCATTAACTTCTCATCTGATGGTGTTTGTACAAAATTGTGGAGAAAGTGAGAGATGTGAAACTCTGGGAAAGTTTGACTGGCTCGGCGTCCCCCATGGGAAGCCCCTCCCATACTACATGCTGCCACTATTTAGCACATACAGGGGTCATGGTGTGTTGCTGTTGTCTCATAATTCAGAGCTGCCGTAGGTAATGTGATTACCAGGTAACTCTGCCTTCTCTGCACTGCTCCTTCCTGTCCTGCTCAGTGTATAAGAGAATAAATAACAACAAGCGATTGTGGGGAATGAAATACAGCGCAGATCTGAAGTGAGCATATTTGAGGCAGAGATAGAGCAAAATCTTGGACAGTTTTTAAAACCCAGCCTGACCCTTTTTCTACCTCTAAAGCCTAATTTATAGTCATCCGTAAAGTGCTCTATGTAGGTTACGGAGAGCCCTCTACGTTGACGAAGAGCCTGTCAGAGAGCCTCTCCGTCGTCTCTGGCTGCACTAAATATTTTTTGTCTGTCACTCCGTCAAGGGACAACGGCGACGGCAAGAGCTGTGATTGGTCTATTACTACGTAAACACTAGCAGCTCCATTTTTAAACCAGCTAGCTCACGAAGACGTAGATATGAGTCCAAATGAAGAACGTTTGGCTGAAGAAGTGAGGAAATACCAAAATCGCCCCATCGTCTTTATTTTGTATCAAAAGTATCTCTGTTATTCAGCTGCAGCAACAACAATAGTCTTTCTCTCTCGGATGGCATCATATGAGTAGGTCAGTCTTGTGTAGCGACCCCTAGTTATTGGGTGGGAAATTGCACTGTGTATCCGAAAGCATGACGGAGAACTATGAAGGCTGGAGGGGTCTCCGTCGTTACGCAGTTGGATAATGCATTATGTAGTCGGAGAAGTATACTGTAGCCTTAACAGATTAAGGAGAACACTTCACACATCTACTGTATGTAAAGTTACCAGTGCGCGGGAGAAAGGGACCAAAGTTGGCAAAAGACTCCCGCACACTGTCCAACTTGCATAAAAAAAACTTGTTTATACAAGTTGGACAGTGTGCGGGAGTCTTTTGTCTACCTCTAAAAGGTGACAAGAGGATGTTCGGTCACCCTTAAGCGCTGTGAAGAGTATCTACAGCATAGTAAGACACAAACTCCTCAGACTTACTTTAAACAAGCAGAAAATAAAACGGCTAAAAAAAAAATCCTTTTGGAGTACTTTTATGCTAAATTTAATGAAGTCAATATTTACTCAGACACTTTTTTATCCTAACATATTGATTGTGGTTTCTGGAGATGTGGATTTAAAGGCACTTTGTGAATGAGGTAACTGTGCGTGCTCATAATGGAAAGCACTTGAAGTGCTGATTTCCAAAGCAACTGCTCTGTAAATATCTGTGACAACAACAAACACAGATACACTGATTTCATGGGGTTGAGAATAGATCCCACTTGTCTCCACACTTCTCATCACGTTGGAAAGTGTGTCAGTGCTTTTGCAGTTCATTTTAAACTAGATAAAGGCCTGTTAGAGTGGCTTTACCTCCATAATGTGACTTATTTTCACATAAAAATAGTCATATAACAACAATGCAAGTTAAAATTTTACTGACTTGAGTAATTAAAAGGTGGGCAGGTGGTAGTAGTAATGGGCTGCAGAAAGCTGTCTACATCCATTCACACTCTGTGTCTTGAGAAGATGAAGTGAAGGAAGATACAGAGATAAATAAATTAGACCTCAAATGCACTTCTTTGGCAAGCTAAATGAAGTTTTTGCCAGGTGCTATCAAAACACACACCTCCTACATTATATCGCTCTGACAGCTACTACTACCCACATGCTCAGGTCAAGTGCAGTTTTATGGGATGGGAGGGGTTCCCTAGTCACCCTCAAGCATGTTTGATTGTGTAAATTTATGTATACAATCCTGGGTGGGGTGCGGATGAGTCACTGTGACTCAAACGCAGGCAGGAATAAAATGCGGAGATGCTTTCTTTTTCCATTCATACAAAAAAAAAAAAAAAAGCAAAATTCACTTCAAGTAAAAATATGTTTAACCCCGGCCAGACATTCGTGTTATCATAAATGCCCTTCTAGTTAAAAAGACTCATATGAAAAGACAGGACTCTAATGCACCAGAGCCACAAATGACACAAGATCTGTCCTATACTGTCACAAGAGGTGACACGATATAAAGAAGCGAAGGGAGGCTCAAAATCCTTCCTTTGTCCTGTGGAATACCTCAGCTTTTCTCTGACTTCTTGACAGCCACCTTTCTGTGGAGACCTACTGTATATCCCATGAGTCTCCCCTGAGTAGTAGATGGATCAACTGAAGGTGTATATATAACTCGTGGGGCTTGTGTCAGGTCTTTGTGGAATATTGTTCCTGTTTCCTAAGGATACCTTCCTTCTGAAAGCCTGGAGAACGACTGTTTAAGACCACTTTAAGAGATAACAAGAATTCTTGGCTGCTTGGAGGGGAAATGTAAAGAAGTGAGGTTTGTGCATTACTGTGCAAATCATTCTACAGGAATATTTACATTCCTCAAATCCTTTCACAGAAAAGTGGTATTCATTTACTATGGATAGATATAGATGGAAAGTTTTTGTTCTTTTCACAGGTTGTAATATCACATTCACTGGTTTTCTTTCTTAGAAGTTTATCTGTATTGTTTGATGTCGAATGTAAAATTCTATGACCAAAACATTGATTATGCCTATATGAATTAAAGTAACAATAATTCTTCACATTTATTATAGGGGACATATTTAATAAAGACATCCAAACATAATGGTGTTTTTCTTTCCAAGGAAATCTATGCTACGTATGGCCTGTATTATGAAGGAATAACCAGAATGAAATTGGCTTTTGAACATTCCAAATATAAAAGCTTTGCAGAGCCATAAATAAAACAGGGCAGCTTATTAATACCCTGCAGTGAGTAATTTACCTTGCTCCAGGTCACTTTAACTGTTGACTCCACGTTTCCTTGACAGGGAATAAGCAGCGTTCTGCCAGCTTCCTGTTTGTACTGCTTCTCTGGAGTGATGCTGAATGATGGGGGGTCCTGTGAATTGTCAAAGCAACACGGCTGAATCAAGGAGATTGCAGCAATGCCAGCAGTGGATTCCAAGACAGAATTACTGCTGCTTTGGACAAGATTATCTTAATAACTGAAGGATTAGCCACACAATTAACTCCGTACTTGTGCCACCATTGTAGTCAGTCTAGGCTTCTATTAATGTCAGAGAGCCAACATGTCAGTGTGAAAAGGTCAATAAAATGTCGTTTCTGTTAAGATTTTTAATTTGCTGTGACAAATGCAGTTGTGTATAATTAAAATTACAGTAGAGGAAGAAGGACAAATTTAGAAGCACCAATGTGGTGTAGGTTTTTTTTTTCTTTGTGCATTAAATGACTTCTGCTTCAATGATGGATTACAGTAACTGCAACTCTAAAAAGCCACTCAGGTGGTCTTGTACTGTATGTGCACAAACCTGCAGGATCACACTGGTGGCTCCAGATGAGCCCATGCTGCCATAGCTGTTGTACGGAGTACACGTGTACATGCCTGCTGCATCCTCATTAACCGTAGCCATGACCAAGGAGCCGTCCACTTTTAAAGTCCATCCTGGGTACTGAGAGAGAAACATTTATGACATCATTTTGACAGCTACAGAGGAAAAACTCAGCCATAAGCAATCATGATGTCAAAACCCATTTCTGCACATTTATTCTATCTTAAGAGTGTGCAAAAAGCTTTTAGAGCTAAAAAGGCAGAGAATCTGTACCCACTCCAAAAGCATCACGAGCTCCTCAGCAGTGTTTGAGGGATTTTTATATATATCTGCCTTCCACAGACCCACAGTGAAGAATTTAACTCTCCACAAGGCAGATTATTTCCAATCTTATTTAAAAGATATGCATTATTTATTAATGTCAAAAGATTTTTTAAAGATTATTTTTAAAAAATAGAGTAGAAAAAATAATATTCTTTTCTTCTAGTTAGAAAAGTATCCATTCATTTATGGAAAATTCAAAGCGCAAATAACTGTACTGCTTTCTTGATCACTTTTGGAGCATTTGCATTTGAAGCAGTAATGTTTGGAGTCATCTTTTCCCATTAAGCCACAGTGAAAGGCTTGTGTTGCAGTTTGACGGCTCAAAAGGTTCCCACACAGTTTAATGAAGTCAAAATGGATATTATTATCCCCAGGCGGAAGCTGTGAGGAAGTATTAAAGCGAGTATTTGAGCTTGTGACATCTATGGTAGAATCAGAATAATTGGCAGAATAACAGCCTGACTCCAACCCCCATGTCCTGCACTGCAGGGATCTATCAGATCTCCTGTGGTGCATCTCATCCACCGACATGTCCATTGCTCACACCAAAGTGCTGAGGAAGGGGTCGGCTCAGCATGGGAATGTGGGAGGAGAGAGAGCAGGGTGGTCTTTTTGCATATGTAGATTAATTTTTCTTTTATAACTATTAAAAAACCCTATATTGGGGGTTTTTACTTTAAGATAAAACTCCAGATTTGCTGTATGAGGATACATGCTTTTTTCTGATCTACAGATATGAAGATGACAAAGTTTCAAAATAAAATACAGAGAAGTCCTGTACTCGTTCCCTAATCCATAATGGTTCCTTCACTCATCTGTCAAATGAGGTGAGTAAAAGATCGAACAGAAAGGGGGAGGGGGAGACCAGGGAGGAATTCCTTGGGGATTTGCTTCCAAAGCTTTTAAGATTGAACACATTACCCATATCCATTAAAATGGATGTGATTGAATGACCTTGCAAGGAAAAGCTGGGAGGACATTTCCATTAGTGAATAGGAGAGATGTACTCTCAAAATGTTTTGGGAAAAAAGGAATACATATATGTACGTGTATAAAACTGGTACTATGCTGCTCTGAAGGCAATTTAAAAGGGCAGATTTAAGAAAACAGCTGCCACTTCTTAGATGCCTGCAGCAGTGTCGTACATGTCTAAAAGAAAATTGAACAGGTTCCCTGTGAGGTTTGCTGTATCAGGAATCAATATATGAAGCAATGTTGCACAAAACGAGGGGCAGGAATTTGAGTTTGCTGTTGAAATATGCCTCAGTCTGGGAATGACCATTTGTTATTACCAAGGACAGGTCAAGAGGTTCTCCATCTTTCATCCAGTCAACACGGAGCAACGGAGGCTGAGCGGCCACCGGGCAGCGGACCACCCCATCCATACCTGTGGGGAGGTAGGTTTCCTGGGGCATTCGAAGGGCCTGAGCTGGGTCTGAGTACAGGGAAAAAAATATATATTTCATTTGCAAGATCTCCCATCACTTAGATAAAAAAATAAAAAGATTTTTCTTTTTATTTGTCCAGTCCTGCAGGATGATGATCTGGCTGCTATGTGGTACTGAACAAATTAAACTGTTAATTACCATTAGTCATGTTTAACATACATGTCCAAGAGGAAAGTGGCAACTTCCACGGGGCTTTTCAGCCCCTTTGGTACCTTCACCTTCACCCTCGTCCTTCTTCGTTTTTACCCACTTTAATTTGAGAAATTTAAGGCAAGGAAGATGCTACTTTTAGTTGTTAACACGCGAGCTACAGTACCAACTCCTGAGCTAATGCTCCTGGTGAAGGATCCCAATGTTGGCAAGTTAGTCTACTGTAAATATTTTTACTTTCAGAACCTCTCAAAATTGATAAAGCAATCATTTACATGATATATATATATATATATATATATATATATATATATATATATATATATATATATATATATATATAGGTATGTTCGATATAGGCTTTTTACCAATATCTGATATACCGATATTGTCCAACTCTTAAATTCCGATATTCGATATCAACCAATACCAACATATGCAGAGAGCTGTGAGGTTTTATCTCTCTTATTCTGAGAGATACAATTATATTCTGCTCTGAGAGCAAAGATCCCAAAATCTCCTTAACTCAGCCCAGAGGAGTTCATTTTGGACATCTGGTTGCCATATATCAGATACTAGCAGGTATTAGCCAACATGTGGCTAATTCTAATGTTTCTGAAAACTTGGTAACTTAACCAACAACTTAGAACCAGACATATTCTAAGCAGCTTCAAAGCAAGTCAGTCTGTAGCAGCAGCAGCTGCACCGTAGTCACATGACTCTGAAAGGAATGCTGGGATATGAAGTTCTTCCAGGATATCAGGGACTTTTCTACATGCTGGACCGCTGCTTATGAAACAAGATCTCGCGAGATTTCGTTGCTCCATAACAAAGTCTCGCAAGATCTTGTACTAAAAAAAATCTTACAAGATTTTATTTTTCAAAATATCGGCCCATAACCGATACCTATATCACATTTTAATGCCAATATTGGCCGATAATATTGGACATCCCTAACATATATCAAATATACGTATATGTAAGTATATATATATATATATATATATATATATATATATATATATATATATAATATATATAGTGTAAAATTAATACTTCTTTTCTGCACCCCTCTAGATGTTCTGTGGATGTATTCTTTTTGAAAGAATCAATATTTTGATGAAAAAGTTGTACTATGACCTTTAAATCAGTTGTACAAGTAGTCTTGTTTCATATGTGTGTTGTTTTCCGACTTGTGAACTGAAACGCTGTTACCATGGCATCACTCCCAGTTCTGACATCCCAGTTCCAAGGTACAGTGGTGCTTGAAAGTTTACATACACTCCCATTAATGAAAGGCTAAATTAGCAATAGTAATTCAAATAACACAAAACTGAAAAAAGTAATAATAAATACAAATTTACTCAATTATAATTTAGTAAAATAATATATTGATTTTTAATTTTTGCGCATTTGCATCTTGCTAATGAACAGTGGGTCAAAATACCTGTTTTAGCTCAGAAACCCCATCCTGCTTGTTTGCTTGTTTAATTTTTTTTGGGTTTGTTTTTAATATTTCTGTTGAACCACAATACAAAATTGATGTCAAGATGTTCATGAATTTTTTAATTCATTGTTACTTTTTTCAATTTCAACTCAGTTCATGGGCAGCTGATTTTTTATTTTTTTTGTCTTGAATGGAAGGGTGTGCAAACTTTCAAGCACAAGTGTAAATGAAATGCACCATAAGGCAGTTTTGAAGACAAAAGGGGATCCAACCCAGTACCAGCAGGGTGGACAAGATGAAGCTGCTATGTATGGGAAACTGTTAACCCATTTTATCCAGGAGCATTTATGGTCAAACACCTTACAATATGTCCATTGCTTTCAAACACAACTAATGATGATGATGGTAGTAATCCAAATGGGGAAAAAAAATGGAAATCTTAACAACAAAATTGTTTTGTGAATGACATGTTCACATTTTTAAATACATTTATTAATATATATGTGGTTTTTAAGGTCAGGAAGTTGCAAATACTGTACGATAAGTGTATGAACAGAGAAACCCAACAAATTCTGGATTCACTTGAATGTCTGGGAAAAGACCTTAAAATGCATAAAATGCTTCAGGCAATATTTACATATTCTGTAAGATGTTGCTTCATTGAAAAATGAAATCAGAAAAGTGTAACTTCAAAAGAGCTGATGGTCTATTTTTACACATCAGTTTCTTTTCTTTTTTTTTTTTTTTTTACATTTGTCATTAGGACTACTGAGCAAATAAAGACATCTTAATAAATCAATACAGCCGAACTAACTCAGAACAATACTTTACTTGACTGTGTTTTGTCCACATCAGCCTGTTGCATCATCTCTAACCTCTGCACTGCATATAGCAGTGTTAACTACAGTATAGATGGATAAATAGGAAAAAGGATTTTTCATTTACGTTTGAGAAATACATAGAAATAATTCTCTGAATCCAACCTGTTCACAGACAGCAGAGTGCAAACACAAGACTTGTAGTTCGCAAGACCGGTCTTGGTCTTGAGACTGGTCTCAAGACCCCCCTAAGCAGTTTTTGGTCTCGGTCTCGGTCTCAGTCTTGGGTCTCTCAGTCTCGCAATGTCTCAGACTGGCCAAGCGATCTCGAAGGGATTTGTAACCTACAATTTCTAGGCAGGTACTGTTTTTTTATGTTTCATTTTACAGCCCTTCAAGTACCAATAAAGTACCAAATAATAAAATCTCATTGTTATACTAAGCAGCTGAACCCAGTATGGTGCTTAGGTTCTACAACTCATGAAAAAATAGCCAAAAAAAATATGTTTTTTTGTTTTAATTTTGGTCTCGGTCTCGGTCTGAACTAGTCTTGGTCTTGAGTTGGTCTGCCTTGGTCTTGGTCTGTGTATTGGTCTTGACACTCTCCGGTCTTGGTAGTGTCTTGGTCTCGGTTTAAGCGGTCTTGACTACAAGTCTAGCAAACACTAAATGGTACTGGCATATACACGACTCACAAAAAGTTAAGGATATTTGGCTTTTTGTATGATGTCAGAATGAATCTAAAATCCACTAAAACCTTTCCAGGTGAACTGAATTAAACTTTCTCTAAACTTTTCAATGTACATGAACATTGTTCAATGGTTAAGTATTTATTCTGCATCATTCTGTTCTCCAAAAACCAAAAGTTGAATATCCCTACCTTTTTGTGAGTAGTGTAAGTATAAGTGAAGGACTTTCATCCAGATAAAAGCCAAACACGAGATTGTACCATTTGTTAAAAATACAATGTTTGCCTGTACTTTGATGTGAATACACAGTAGCTGTCAAGCTAACACTGCCTTACACGAGTCAGCAGAATAACACCATCTTTCAAATCATCTCTTTATAAGAGTCCCAACTGACAGTATCAAGTCGTACTAAGTCTCAGGGGAATAGTCAGCATCTATTTACATTTTATTTAGCTAAAAATAAACAAAAAATCATTGAGCCATGTAAGTACTGGAAAATAAAATGTTTTATTGTTTTATTGTTTTACGCCAATTCTATTTATTCTGTTGGTTAACATTTTCTTATATTTACTTATTCTTAATTCTTATTTTTGCTTCCATTTTTTAGCTTAGATGCTTTCATTTGTCTGACATAATTTTTTATGCATTTTTCCCCCTCTCTGTTGTGTGTGTGTGAGGAACAGTTGAACCTACTGTTTTTTGGGTTTTTTTTTTTTCTTTTGTACAACACTTTTAGCTGCTCTCTGAATTAAAAGTGCTATAATATGTAATAGTAAGGACTGATTGAGATTGACTGATGGATTGAATAGGTAATAGTTCAATAGATTAAATATCCATTTATGCTTTATGCGAAAGACAGATACAGCCTTCCATCTGTCTCCTGGATGCATAATTTAGTCCATTTCAAGAGCTCCTGCAGATGCGTGACCCAACGTAGCAAATGGTGCAGTATCACCAGAAACCATGAGGGGAGTGTTGAGTGGTAGAGCTAGCATGTGACCAGAGAAAGGAACAATGAAGAAGAAGAATCCATTATGTAATTTTTTTTTACTTATTTTAAGAGTGGCCAAGATTGTTTTGCTTGTAATCAGAAAAAAATTCTGCCAATGACTTAAGCTTTTTCTTTTTTATAAGATTTCTTGAAATAAGATGCATCGTCTTAAAACAAGATCTTATTTCTCACTGAAACGTTTCTCTTTAAAGGGACTTGAGGCAAGATTAAGAAATGAGACTCGTGGCTGGTGCTGCAGGTATCTGCAGCCACGAGCCAAGCCGTCACAGGAGCGTGCACAAACTGAAGCTATAACGTTGTTTACTACGCTGATTTTTCTTCGTAGTGACACTTTTTAGTGTCTTTGGATTGATCTGGATCATTTGCTGATGGCAGAAGAATCTATAACTATCCCTTACAGTGTTTGAATTCACCACAACCTTCTCCTTCCTGGATCAAAACTGTCGGGGATGCGGATGCAGCGTCATTTGACGTCACATCCGCAGGACAGCCTGGGAAATTCGGCCACCGAATCGCAGCGCATTATGCAGCACACAGCCTGTTCAAGGCAACGGAGAGACGTGGGTGGGCTCGTTCTTTTTGGTTTTTAACGCTTCATCATCCATTAGTATTAAAAAACTGGACATGCTTGTTTATTCTTTTGCAATTCCTGCCTCTAGTCCCTTTAAGTAATTCTGTCTCATTTTGAGTGTGATGTGATATTTTGACTAGAAATTAGAAAAATATACTTGCTAAGAATTGAGTTTTTGCAGTGTTTAGTTTAACTTCAATGAATTTTTTGAGCAGGACCTTCACCCAAGCAGCTTTTATGTGGTTATGTGCACTGGTATCATCATAAAAGCCTTTTAATGCTCTGCTGAGTAGAAGTAATGTGTATTTTGATTACTTAAGGGTTCTGAGTTAAGTTGCAGTGTCTTCCTCTTAAATGTTTAAAACCCACATTTATCTCAATAATACAAGCTGTAAACTCTTTAATGTGATGATGATGGTAACTTAAGGCAAAAACAAACAGCAGCTGACATTCTTGTGTTCAACTAACCTCGACCAAAACATCTGAGATGTAAGACACTTTAAACAAACTTAATATAAACCTGATAATCTTATTCCTACAGGATTTAGATAAGCAGGTTTTAATATAATAACAATAATAATTACTAATACAGATATTTAGGCATAACTAATCAAAAGTGTTTTCTT
>JALJCO010013575.1:0-59700 GCA_023101725.1 Atherinomorus stipes | reverse complement strand
ATTGTCATTTTAATTTAAAAAAATAATAATTAACCACAAAATCAACAATGAAATGTTGACCATTATGTTGCTAAAACACATTGCTGCTGCACTCATGTAGAACATGAATTGCAACAGTCCCTCCTTATCATCACATGTTCTCTTCTCACCTGCTCTTCCTCTTATTCCATTATTTTCTCTTCTTTTTTCTTCCTAATTTCTCTTCTCTCCTGTTTGTTCTCTTCTCCTCATCACTTGTTCTCCTTTTCTTGTACTCATTTGTTTTCTTCTCCTCATTTGCTTACATTTTCCTCATTTATTTCATTTTATAGGTTTCTGACAAATCAGAACCTGTGCTATAATTAATCTACAGTCCCTAAAGAACATCTGAATCCAGGTTTGAAAAGTCTAAGTGTTGTAGTTCTTACACAGGACCTCGTTACAGTTTTTCTCATTTTTTGCTAAAACACTATTTTTGAAATGTCCCCTCACTTTTTCACAACTTTAAACACAAATCCCATAACTCAAACTACTTTCCCAAACCTCTGCTTCTTGCTGCAAAAGGGAGTTATTGATTAAAAACAGCATCACCTGGCCTCAAATAGCGACACTATTGTCAAATCATACCCCAAGCACAGCAAAATTTAGAACACTACAGAGCAATCAGGAAACACTAGAAGGAAAAACGGAAAACTCTAGTTCTCAGAACATCATGCTGTCAAAAATGTTGTTTCTTTTTTTTATTTACATCAGGCCAAATGCATCATGTCCCAACACAGAGAACTCATAAAGTACTAGAAAAGCACTCGGCGAGCACAGTCTTCTGCCAAATAGATCTCGCAATGATAAAGAATCCTTCAAAAAATTCCTGAATCCAGAACGTGATCCGGATCACCACCAAAATGTAATGGGTTCATTCTTGGGCTGAGACTCATGTCTGGTGAAAATTTCAGGTCAATCCGTCCAGAACTTTTTCCGTAAAGTTGCTGACAGACGGATAAACAAACCAACGCTACCAAAAACATAGCCTCCGTGGTGGAGGTAATACTGCAACATGGTTGAATACAGTTGCATATATTTCATCTGAAGTGAAGGGACTGCATCGGACCTGATTTTGCCCCCTTACGTCCCCATCCTCGACCACTTCTTATGCATAGTCTTTCCTCTGATTTCCTCTTTCCATTGCAAAATCTTGACCTCCCACAGCTTCCTCAACTGGTTTATGTTGGTTTCCTCATCATCAGCCAAAGGTGAAATCAATTTTGAGTCACTGTGTTTACCTGTTGACAACTGTGTCTTAGTTGTGATCAGAGTATGCAACATGTGTTTACTATTTTGCACAGCAAGTGCATCACAATGCAAATGTGTTTGCAAACAGTGTCTAGTGATGTGAAATCGTGCTTTAGGTTTTGATCATAAGGGGACTGATTTGATACTTCGGTTTAGGCTTCTGATAAATTGGCTTTGAGAATGAGATTTAGTGTTTTAGCAATTGAGAAAAACTGTAAATGTTGTGTCAGTAGAAAATTATTTGGAGTGGAATTGCCCTTTTTAAGTCAAAATCAAAACAGAAGCTGGGAAAGGAGTTGCTGCTAACTTCAGCCTCGTTTTTTATGTTGGGATTGCTTGTTGACTTTTTATATTGTTTTTAAGGAGAAAAAGAGTCAACACTGTTATCTTACCTTTTACTTTCCTGCTGAAAAGCTGAGGATGTAACTGCTGCTTTCTCTCGTATTTTCTGTCCATCTCTGCTCTCATCATCTGCTTTAATCTGACTGCTGCCTCCCTCTGCACATGCGCACACGGAGCTGACAAACTTACTTTAGCTTCGTCTGACATGAAAGATGGGGATAATCGGACCTCGGACTGCACATACACGCTCACTCACACACACCAGCATCAATGTCAGCTAGGCTGGACCTTTCGCATTTGTGGTGCGTTCAAGTACTGGTAGAAAGCTGGATCATTTGGATTTTCGGCGGATTTTTTTCATAAAAAAGGTGGTTAAACAGTAAATTCATACCCGGGGCTAAACTGTAAACATCCGGCTGAAGCCCCGGGAAAACCGTTGGCGACGCCACTGGGTAGTTTGCACTGTTGGTTAATAGTTTGAACGTTAACTGAGGTCTTTGTCTGAGGAGTTTACAGCTTTTTTCGGTGCATGTGTCTGTTTTCTCTGGGTTCCGAGGGTTGATTGGCAATTATTATCAATTAATGTCAATGAATCATGGATTGATGGAACAAAAGAAAGAAACAAAAATATTTTTAACCCCAGTAGTGGTTACTAGTTCCTGTCAGAATATGCAATATCAATATACTCTCTCTATTTTCTTGACTGATTGATCAGGTGCTGGCATGAACTTTCATCAATCCATTTCCCATACTGCTTTCTTCACCATCTCCAGGGTCACCGGGAAGCTGGAGCTTATCCCAATGATTTGCAGGTGAGAGGTAGGCTAAGCAACTTGAACTGGTTGCCACACCATCACAGAGCAGCATAACCTTGGAGAGCAATCAAAGTGCAGAAGATATTTTTATGACTAAATATTACCTAAATACGTTCTGTTATGTGCTACAGTTTGGAGAAGATTTGAACTCATGTCGAATTCGGTAAAGAAACGCAAGGAAACATCACCGGAGGAAGAGAGGAAAAGAAACAGAGGAAGGGACAGAACAAGAGTCAAGATAAGACTGTCTTTTACTGGCTGGAGTGAGCTTACAGTACAGGTACGAACAAGATGGATGCTAGTTTAGTCGCCGATAGGGGGCGCGTCACTGAGAAAACTGCTAAAAGTTCCGTTGTGTGTCTTTAATGTACACTCAGCACCCCATCTTGACAAAAAAAAAAAAAAACAGAAATGTAAAAAGTTTTGCAAATTTATTAAAAAAGAAAAACTGAAATATTAAATGGTCAAAAGTACTCAGACCTTTTGCAGTGACACTCATATTTAACTCACAGGCTGTCCATTTCTTCTGATCCTCCTTGAGATGGTTCTACTCCTTTTCTGGAGTCCAGCTGTATTTAATTAAATTGATTGGACTTGATTAGGAAAGGCACACACCTGTCTATATAAGACCTTACAGCTCACAGTGTATGTCAGAGCAAATGAGGATCATGAGGTCGAAGGATCTGTCCAAGGAGCTCAGAGACAGAATTGTGGCAAGGCACAGATCTGGCCAAGGTTTCAAAAGAATTTCTGCAGCACTAAAAGTTCCTAAGAGCACGGTGGCCTCCATAGTCCTTAAATGGAAGAAGTTTGGGACAACCAGAACTCTGCCTAGACTGTCCAGCCAAACTGAGCAATCATGGGAAAAGAGCCTTGGTGAGAGGTAAAGAAGAACCCAAAGATCACTGTGGCTGAGCTCCAGAGATGCAGTCGGAAGATAGGAGAAAGTTCCACAAAGTCAACTATCACTGCAGCCCTACTCCAATCGGGGCTTTATGGCAGAGTGGCCCAATGGAAGCCTCTCATCGGTGCAAGACATATGAAAGCTCACATACCGTTTGCCAAAAAACACATGAAAGACTCCCAGAATGTGAGAAATAAGATTCTCTGGTCTGATGAGACCAAGATTGAACTTTTTGGAGTTAATTCTAAGTGATATGTGTGGAGAAAACCAGGCACTGCTCATCACCTGCCCGATACACTCCCAACAGTGAAACATGGTGGTGGCAGCATCATGCTACTGTATGGGGGTGTTTTTCAGCTGCAGGGACAGGACGACTGGTTGAAATTGAAAGAAAGATGAATGCAGCCAAGTATAGTGATATCCTGGAAGAAAACCTCTTCCAGAGTGCTCAGGACCTCAGACTGGGCCAAAGGTTCACTTTCCAACAAGACAATGACCCTCAGCACACAGCTAAAATAACAAAGGAGTGGCTTCAGAACAACTCTGACCATTCTTGACTGGCCCAGCCAGAGCTCTGACTTAAACCCAATTGAGCATCTCTGGAGAGACCTGAAAATGGCTGTCCACCACCGTTCACCATCCAACCTGACAGAACTGGAGAGGATCTGCAAGGAAGAATGCAGGGGATCCCCAATTCCAGATGTGAAAAACTTTTTGCATCATTGCCAAGAAGACTCATGGCTGTACGAGCTCAAAAGGTGCTTCTACTCAGTACTGAGCAAAGGGTCTAAATACTTATGACCATGTGATATTTCAGTTTTTCTTTTTTAATAAATTTGCAAAAAATTCTACATTTGTTTTTTTTTTTCCTGTCAAGATGGGGTGCTGAATGTACATTAATGAGAAATAAAATGAACTTTTTTGATTTTGGCAAATGGCTGCAATGAAACAGTGTGAAAAGTTTAAAGGGATC
This sequence comes from Atherinomorus stipes, assembly GCA_023101725.1. Lineage (NCBI taxonomy): Eukaryota > Metazoa > Chordata > Actinopteri > Atheriniformes > Atherinidae > Atherinomorus > Atherinomorus stipes. The sequence goes on along the minus strand of JALJCO010013575.1, from coordinate 55,397 downwards.
TGAATACTTTCCGTACCAACTGTAAAGGTGAATGTGGAAGTGAACAGATTGTGTGGAAATGATATGACTTTGGCACTGACAAAAAGCAGCAGGCATGATCATGCTAACAAGCAGCTAATTAGTACAAACATAACTGGGAAGAAACAGGAGGACAGAGTACAAGGTAATAAGTCTTTCACTGATAGTCCTCCTTAGAATGCTCTTGGTGCAATGCCAAAGACTAAATCATCTTGCAGGGAGAAGGGAGGACAAGTAACAAGCAGAGCCCAAATTGCTGAGATTAGCGATGCAACCAGCTGGCCTGCACAACCATCCAGACTATGGCCCAATCTCAATTCTCCCCCTTCGCCCTTCCCCTCCATTTTGCATGTTCACACGTAGAGGTAGGGGTGTTGTAGGGGTATTTACTCCTTCAAACGAAGGATTTTCAGGTGCACACTTAAAATGGAGGACAAATTTGCAAGTCACCGGCAAGATGGCTGCTACCAAGTCCAAAAGAATCCACAAATGTAAATATTTTCTCCATCAGTAGCAAGGTAAGCAGTGGAGGTCCCAGGCAGGTTTTCATCCCCAGACTCCCAGGTGAGAGTATCGCACGCTTACCAGTCAGCCAAAGGAATATCCCTGTGGCCAAGTAGCCAGGACACATGATCAATCGAAGGCATAGTGACGGGACCCCACACTGTCACACATGGATAAACTTTTAAAATGTATGACAACCAAGGTCTAGTTTAATGTTATTGTAATGTCAGTCATCATGTCATCAGTCATTTTCTGTACTGCTTCTCCAGTTCAGGGTCGGGGGGTTGCTGGAGCCTATCCCAGGTATTATCGGGCGAGAGGCAGGGAACACCCTGGACATATCACCAGTCTGTTGCAGGGCCTGCTATTGTAATGTTTAATGTTAATTTTCATTGTAAAATGCAAATGAAAAAAATCATTAGTACTACATTGAAGCTTCAGTAACATAAACACTAACTGGCTGAAAACCTGCGGTGCTCTGCAGGCAGCCCTGATAATCTACAGTGATAGAGAGATCAGTTTTAACTTAGGCCACATCGCTGCTGGTTTCTGCTACATGGAGGGCGTTGTGGGATATAACAAAAGCGGGAATGTCATGCACGATTCGGAATAACTTTAGCTTGGTAACATCATAACAAGTATGAATGAGGCGTGAAAGAATAATGGATCTACTGCAAAGCGCTTTGAGTGCCTTGAAAAGCGCTATATAAATCTAATCCATTATTATTATTATTATTATACCCACAGCTGGCTTAATTTCTCGAGATTTACTGGCAGCTCAGCATGCATCTACTTTCGTACAAGCTGACGGGGATCACTGATGAAGTATGCAATTGTTTATTTGTAGGGGCTGACTTTCAGCCTTAACCCTTGTTGCTCCATTTTAAGGGGCAAGAGAAAGGGGTAAAAAAAAGAGAAATGAGACTGGGGATAAGTACTGTACCTCCTCAATCCCTCTTCCCAGCAACAGACAGTTATGCCCAAATCTAACAACAAGCCTCCTCAACAACCAAGACAGATTTACTCCACTGCTGCAAGATTCTGGACTACATCTGATGACCTGGATGAAAACTCTGTAACCTACACAATGGGGTAAGACCAAAGAACAACTCAGGAAGTGAAAAGCACTAATGAAAGCTAAAGAGTGGGCCTCAGACTGTTTTGGCGACTTTGGTGTGAAAGCATTGAGGAACATAACCATTCCTGTTTTCTTTGAGTGCTATTATTACCAAATAAAAGGCCCAAGTGGAGGTTATCAGAAAAGGTGCATCAGTGAAACTTCCTTTGAGATGTTCATAAAAGCTTTCTCTTCCTCACCTCACCTCACCCCCTCCCTTAGTTAATGATCTTTTGGGTCATTTCAATGGTAAAATTACAAGATTTATTGATGTCATTGCACCTGCCAAGGTTAAGTGATCACTGCTAAAAAGAGAGCACCTCGGACAGATGCCACACTGGTTAGTGATGAAAAATAAGAATGTCAAAAAGCTGAATACAGGTGGAGAAAAACAAAGTTAGTGCAGTATGAGATCTTTAAAGAGACACTGAGGATTTTATAATCTGGACCCAAGATATGCAAGACAATCATTCTTTTCTGACAACATTGCTTAAAACAGCGATAATGGCTGTGCCTTGTTCGTTACTGTTAACAGACTAGCTAATCCTCCGTCCTCCTGTGTCAGTAACCCCAGAACTTCTATCCAACCAGGCCTGAAGGAGTTTGCTTCCTTCTTTACTGACAAAATTCAGAGAATCAGGCAGTCAGTCAGTATTTCCATGCAAGGGACAGAACATGTAGAATTGCCTCAAGGGTCAATTTGAGGTCCAGTTCTTTTTATTATGCTTCCACATGGGGGTGTCATTAAGAGACACAGCACAGCCTCATTATTTATCTTTTAATACGCTTGTTTTTAGATTTTTTGTGCACTTGTGAAACCAGGCAGTCGGTGAGATGGTGATCATTTCTACCAAGCCTCCGGTAGAAATCTAGATTTTCTTGTAGCCCGTACCACGGGGGTCAATGGGGAACGAGTGAAAGCTCATGTCTTTGCTGTACCGTGACGAATTTATGCATAGCGGCACCCAATGGAGACCTGACGTTCAAACACTTTGAAAGGCAAGTAGCCATTCTTGGACTCTTAACCAGTAGTTCTCAAACTGGGGGTCAGGACCCCCATGGGAGTCCCAAGACAATTTCAGCGGGTCGTCACAAACACCAAAGTATGCCATCTTGTGGGTCGTTGCTCAAAAAGTTTGAGAACCACTGTTGCAAACATACTGATGGTAAACATGAACAAAAGAATGAATGAAAACTGCTGGTATCCTGCAATCAAAAAAAAAAAAAAATACTGCAGAGCATCCTTGAAAGGATCTCCAAACACCAACTTTACTAAATTCTGGTCTCCTCAGTGAAAACCCGGTAGAAACTCTCCATGGACTTCCAAGTTCAATGACTGGAGAAATGTTTAGGTGATATGAGATAAGAAGACGCCACATTGACATGAAACTGAAATGAGTTTTAAAAAATGATCCATGTATGGAAACATAAAACAGGTTAACATTTTCACCTCTCCCGTCTAATGTTCAGAAACTGTGGATGTTGGAAATTCTTTTGAATGAATTCCAGATTATATAACCTGATATTTTAAATTCCAGGTCATTTATGTTGATTATTTCCGAGAAATAAAACTAACAAATGAATAATAATCTGGATCACCAGGTCTCGTTATTTCTGCCTAGATTCATCTGCCAATAAATCCAAATACCTTCATCATGTCTAAGAAAGAAAGATGAGCCACATCCATCAGGACTGATGACAGTTTATTTTTCCAGAACTTCTGTACAATACAAACATGAAGACCTGGTTATTACCAGGTTTAAGTAATCCAGGCTCTAAACACAGCTGAACCCAGATTTAACCACACAGAAGATAATCTCACCACTTCATGAAGCCTTACAATCAACATTTTGGCAATCAGATATATTCTGCTTTCAGCGTTTGTTTTTTTTCCTAGAAGAAAAAGAAGGAAATGAAGAAGAATGTCCTGGATTAGTGATCCTGCTTCATCCTCCAGCAGAAGGAAACCTTCCCTTCACTAAAACACCAGAGACAGAGGGAAGGAGGAAGGAAACTAAAGCAGCTCCACACTAATGATCAGGCCACTAAAAAGCTCCTGGAGGACAGAGATGTTGGTTTTTCTAAACCTGTTAAACACAAACACGGACAGCTGGTTAGTTTAGTAAAACCAGGACCTGGACTGGTGGTTAGGAGGTGCTTCTCCTAAAAGGTCAGAAAACAGACTGCGGGTTTCTGGTGGGTTCAAATTCAATCACAGAGTTAGTTACCAAGTTTAAAAGGGGCAGGTTAAACCAATCATCACCGACCTCACGTCACCATGTCTTTAAAGATGATGGTTGGATTTTTATATTTCTCTCTCAGATGGGCCTGTTACTTTCCAAAAACAAAAAATAATCTTCTTTCTCCGCATAAATCACTTTCAAGAATTTCTTCGACAACATATGAACCTTCCACCTCTACAGCCAGTAAATGGCTAGTCCCTCCTCTCAGACGGGGTCTGCTTCCCCGGAACTGGAGAACTTCCAGTAAGTTTCCAAGCCCACGTCCCTACTCTACTGCAGCAGTGGGCCTGTGGACATTTTTCCTAGAAATTACCACGGGAAGGTTAGTCTTCAGAAGCAGATTGTGGGCCAATAACAGCAGTAAAACCAGCTCTGAATGTTTCATCTTCTTTCCTCTCTCACCATTCAGACTGCAGACGTCACTGATCTGGGATCAAACATCTGAATCTCAGCTGAGTGCCTACTGACCCCCATGTTGCAGTGCAAATGGGACGCCGGCTAGTGGAAAGCCAGACAGCAGAAGGCTGCAGGAGGAAATTTTGATTTAAACCAAAATCAGTATGAAGCAGCATTTAAATCTGCTTAAGCCGTTTCCAGAAGTCTGCGGGGTGACACCGTTCGCTGCAGTCTGGATTTGTTAATCACAGGAAGCAAAAACCAAACAACAGCTTACAAACAATTGACTCTACGCACATGATGATGGTGATGATGGGTTTCAGTACAAGGACGAGGAGAAAAGGGGGCTGGAATTATTCCTGGAGCTGCTTCATTCAGATTTACTGGTCATTTATCGCGACTTGTAGCAGCCAATAACCTAATCGTATACATTTTAAAGAGCAAGCTCCACAAAAACTGATCAAATCAATCTTGTATTCGTGAGTAATTCTGTCAAATGTATCTATTATTACATCATCAACTGCACTTATTACATTTTCAAAGAATATTTTTCATGCCGGGCCAAAGACCAACCAGTTGCATCACAACTTATTACACCATTGGCTCAAAAACCTCATCGTGTTATTGGTTGCTACAGGACTTCAGATTTACTCCAGAGCTGCATCAGTCTCCAGGAGACAAAGCCTGTCCACTCGTCTTCGTTTCCCTCCACGAATCAATCTGATAAGACTCCAACATCTTCCACTGGGGCAACTGATGTCCCTCCATGTTTGACTGGAGCAGTGGACGATGATGAAGAGGTCCTCTCACCCTGCCTGAATCTGTCTACATGTTGTCCTCAGAGACACAAAACAGCCGGTCTCTGGCTTTAGGTTTCTGGTCTCTGGCCTGCTACAAAAGTTCAATCAATGAAACGGGTCAAACTGACCAGCATCTGAGCAGTAAATATAAAGTGATAGATGGTGGAAGGAGAACGCCATCACCCCGTCTTCATCTCCTAAACTGCTCGGAAAGCTGGAACAGCTGCAGCTGGACTCTCTTCTGTTACGTTCAGAGAAAACAAGAGGAACAAAGAGTCTGAGTCCGCCTCCATCCGTCCAGTCAGGGCTGAGAGCTGCCGTGGCTGTCGGGGTCTGTCCCAGAGGAGCTGGTGTCCGAGTCTGAGTCATCGTCATTGTGGTCTTCCTCTGCCAGGCTTTTCTCCCGAATTCTCCGGTGAGTGGTGGCGAGGCGAGCCAGAAGGCCCTGGTAGTCGAAGCGACCTCGCTTTTCTCCAAACGGGTCCTACAAGAGGAAACGGCAGCAATGATGGCATAAACAAATGAATAAATAAACAAACATGACAGACATGTCTTCTATTTCTTCTAGCTTTTTTTTGAGAAAACACCAGCCATGATGTCCAAATAGAAATAAAAATAGCTTGTCAGTTGAACCGTGGAGAACCAAAATGGGGTTAAACCAGCTCCAACGTATAGCACTGGTCATCACCTTCTTCATACCACCTCTTCAATCATGTTTCAGGCTTCCCTGTAATTGTAAAATGTTTCTCTATGTTAACATGTTAATGTTTTCAGCTCCACATGGACAGGAGGAGAGAAAAGGAAGTTAAGCAGAAGGAAATACTGTCTTAGTGTCCTGAAGCAATTTGTGTCTCCTTGAATGATTTCAGGTGTGGACTGGACATGCCCACTGAAACAGTCTCCATTCAGAGAAACAAAGGAAACAGTTGCATTACCGCCATCATCTGGTGGGAAGCTGTATTACAAGTGATCTTCTCATGCCCTCAGATGCAAAACTAAGATTTTACGTGATAAAACTTGACTTTTGTATTTTATTCAAGTTCAAACACCTTAAACTAACTGTACTTATAACTACCCGGCTCTGTTCGCCAAATTTACCATCAGAAACATAAAGATTACTCTAATCTCCCTACTGACTTTCATTTGGAGACAGAATAATCTGGTAGTTTTAATCAAAATGTCTGATACACTTCCTGTCCAAAACAAAGTTACACTCTATTATGTCACTGGACCACCTTATTATTGGACTCGACTCGATACACTTCTCGAATGTCATAACATTTATTTCCGAGCGCATCCATTGAGCTGCATTCATTTTTGGGAAGAGGGCTTTGTTCCACAGAAAGTTTCATCCAATTTTCCACCTGGATATAAAGGTGACTAATCAGGCTATCCACTCATATACATTTAGGGAAAGAACTAATCCACCAAGCACTGATTTACAGTTTTAGTTGAGACAAAAAAAACTTCATTTGGAATCAGAATAATGTTGTTTTAACAGCAAAAAAGGAGAAACTTTGAGAGACATTTTTCCTCCACTCTACAGACCTTGATCGTCTTGTAAACACCGTTTCTGCCACATTTTCATTTTCTTGTCTTTTAAGTTCTTTGTATTTTGTAGTTATTACAGTTGAGTGCCAGCAGAAGGCACTGTGATGCAACAATAAGCTTCTATTTGCAGAATAGAGGCCAATCATTGTTAGAAGAAGCAATCTGGAGAGAAAGGGTGCATGATTAAAACATGGGCACCAAGCTAAAAGTTCAGGACAAAAAGAGATTAAGAAGAAGAAAGTCAAAGCTAATTGTTTCAGCCAACAAGATATTGTTTTGCATGTTTATTCTAAAGATGTAGTTTTAACTGTCAATTGTCTTTATTTTGCTTAAACCAATTGTTTTGTCTGCGCTTTTAATTTTCACGGTGTGTTTAGGAGTCTAAGATGGATTCAGTAAATCCCATCAGTCCAGAAAGCCACTAGTGTCCGTCAGTACCAGGTGGAATTACACATTAGATGGATGTGTTCAGATGCCTACATACTGAGAAATCTGCATTAAATAAATGTATTCATTGAAAAATGATTAAAGGGCGTGTACTACATGGGCTGAAAAGACAAGGTTCAATCGATTCCCATCATTCAGGAAACAAGCGATAAAAAAAAAAAAGTGAGTCACCTGCATGTTCTGACCCTGCAAATACAGCCTCTCTTTGCAGACTCCCTCGTAGAAATCATAATATTCCAGGAAGGATTTCTCCATCACACTCCTAAAAACACACCGCAGGTTAGCAGACAGAGAGGAGAGAAACAACAACAACAACAGCAACCAGAAGAGAGGTGAACGAAGTTGTTCTCACCACAGGGCTTCAGGACAGGGAACCTTTCCTTCCAGCATGTCACACACCGCCACCCTCATCGTTTCATGGCGGATACACTCGTTATAATTCTTACTGTCCCCTGGGTGGCGCTCCTGAGACACATACAGTTACAGCCTTCATTAAAGTAAACAACAAACAAACAAGCAGAGTATGATACATGGGTGGCATCACTGGTCCTGAACTTGGCAGCAGAAACAACATGAGGCCTGTTCCAGAAAAAAGGGTCAACCGAGTCCCAATCTGTTCAGAAACTCTGGGTTAACTTAGTCCCAATCTGTTCAGAAATCTCTGGGTTACCTTAGTCCCAATCTGTTCAGAAACTCTGGGTTACCTTAGTCCCAATCTGTTCAGAAACTCTGGGTTAACTTAGTTAACTTAGTCCCAATCTGTTCAGAAACTCTGGGTTAACTTAGTCCCAATCTGTTCAGAAACTCTGGTTTAACTTAGTCCCAATCTGTTCAGAAACTCTGGTTTAACTTAGTCCCAATCTGTTCAGAAACTCTGGGTTAACTTAGTCCCAATCTGTTCAGAAACTCTGGGTTAACTTAGTCCGAATCTGTTCAGAAACTCTGGGTTAACTTAGTCCCAGTTTAGTCAGAAGGGCTGGGTATTATTAAGAACCTTACAATTCAATTCGATTTAGAGTCTTTCGGTTGCGATTTGATTCAATATTTATTTGATTCAATACCGATTTAAATGCTTCTATACTGAATCAGTAAGAAGTAGTAACTTTGTTGTAGATTCTTAAATATATATAATCTTTCCCATGTGCATGGATGTAGTATGTCACCTTATATTTTTGGGTAATAAAACATATGAAAATAAAAAATAGTTGCCATTTTGGTGTTGTGTGATCCAACGTGGCCTTCATCCATACAACGTAAATAACACGTACAGCCACCTGCTATTGGTCAGGAGGTGAATTGATTCAGAGGATTTGTAGACTCGACATTGAATTGCACAAGGAAGTATTGTGATGCATCGACTAGTCAATATTTTTACCCACCCCTACTAATCAGAAAGTCTGGATTAACAAAGTCCGAGTCTAGCAAAGAATTACACTGAATAGATCTGTGTCTGTGGTTTGGGCCATTATCACTGATACCCAATCTGAAATTTTCTTCTGTCTCAGATACAGATAGTAAATACTGGATTGGTACATTCCTAGTTTAGATCACCAGATGTAGAAATAGCTACTGAATATTTATTTTGTAAATCAACAAGTGTGAAATAGACCAAAAATGTCCAACCATAGTCTAGTAGATATAATACATGACCTCTATAATGACCCGCTAGCTCCCTTTTCTCCCAGTAGCAGAGTAGCACAGCCGTGGGTTTTAGCTGGCTAACAGCATGCCTTAGCTTCAGGATACTTTTCTTCATTACCTCTGGGTTAGATCTTAGCGACAAGCAGCTCAGAGCTCAGTGGGTGTCAATCATTCACCCAAATGCTCAGAACCCTCCTCTCTTTGCCAATTTTTGTATTTTCTGGGAGTGACTAGACATGTGATGCTGCCAAGATGGTGAAGGTGGGAACCTCCCACCGAGCTTCAATTCAGCTTTTCAAAAACCTACAGATGGCACCGCAGAAAGGTTGTCCAGTATATGCGGTCTATGTATGGAACTGAAAACTCAGAGTTGCTTAACTCAGACTAAGTTAAACCAGAGTTTCTGACAAGGATCAGAGTTAGTTGAACCTCCTCTCTGGAACAGGCCCCAGAACTTTACCTGCTCAAAACCGGGCTCGTTGTGGTAGGGATTCTCCGTCATTAGAGATTGGATGGATATGAGGACAGAAGAGATGCTCTGGGCTGGACTCCATGCAGGACCTGTCCACGTCCTACAGACACAGGCAGGTGACAGAGTAATGAGACAAACAGGTCCATTTATCCTGCAGCACATCAATCAAACGAAGGTAGAAAGATCCGGACTTACCCCAGGATGCTGAGGCACACCTTCCCATTGCGGTAGAAGTTGGGGTTGAAGCGGACTGTGTTGTATCCGGTGGTGATAAGCTTCACCCGCGGTGGATGGATGGGATAGTCTGGAGGACAGCGGAAAAGGAAAAGAAAGAAGCCCCCCTCATACGGTGTGTCGAAGGGTCCCGTGATCAGGGCGTGGATCTGAAGATGAGGAAAAGCATGGATAGATTTGAAAGGGCAAAAACCAGAGAGGAAGAACTCAATAACACTGTGGAGGATTGATAAGGAATTGAGTGGGATGGACTTTATACTTCCCAATTTCCTCTACTGCTGTTTTCTAGTAGTTATTAATAAGGAACGGCAACATCACCAGATTTGCGCCTAAGTAATCAGAGAGACGCCAACGCCATCAGAGCGAGGTCAATTCCATCAAATTGATGCCATCAGAGTCGCTAATGCCACCAGCAACGCCAACACCATCAGAGAGACGCCAACACGCTCAATAGGACAGCCTTGTACCGCTGATGAATTCGGGTCTGCTAGGGCCAGCATTGTCATGTTGAAGGGTGGAGTTCAGTCCCAGACTGGAGATATGGAATCACCACTGGTTGCAGAATCTCATCTCAATCTCTCTGCATTAGGATTTCCTTCATTGATGACTTGACAAAATTTCTAGCCCACACTATCACACTCCCTCCACCAGAAGCTGTTATATCAGTGCAGCAATCAGGAGTGTTCTCCATGCCCTTACTACACTTTGACCCTAAAATCCAATGACTGTAGACAATCTGTATCCTGATCTTAGCATTCCTCCGTATGTCCAGGTTCAAGGTGCCCTCACACCAGCCTTATTGATTTCAATACCAGTCCGTCTGCTTGGAAAGTCTGTTTTGTTTGGAGAATTGTGAATGTGCAAACAAACTGATTCAGATCAAAGAAGCAGACAAACTACGCAGCAGAGTGCATTGTGGGTAAATGCAACCAATACTCTCATTCACTACTCTGAGCTTTCGGTTTGTTTAATTTATTCTTTTAAGTGACCAATCTGATTTTTGGTGGAATGTACAGCACCTTAGGCTCCGAAAGGACGTTGTTAGTGTGCTCTATAAATACTGTAAACTGATATTGGATCAAAACATATGTGCATGAGGGACATAGGTGGCTCAGGCCGTGAGAAATGATTAACAGTCAGATGTGGAAAAACTCAGTAAAAGTTCTGACATACATATCAGACTCAGGACTGCTAAGATCTGATGCAGCTCAATGTTTGGCTCTGATCTGGTGGAAGCAGAGGTTGTCCTGCATTAACCAATAGATGAGCCAGTTTTCATTTTCCTTCCGTCTCTTCTCCTTCAGTAATTCTTGATGAAGCGCTGCCACCGGAGGGATATGGAACAGCTTGTTGAAAAGGTCAGATTTGTTTGAGTAGTGTGGCAAGGCAAGGCAAGTTTATTTGTATAGCACATTTCATGTACAGAACAATTCAAAGTGCTTTACATAAAACATTATAAGCAAAAGGGAGAGAAAAAACGATTAGAAGAATGATTGAAAATTAAAAGCATTTAAGATTAAAAAGAGAGAATACAGAGACGTGCGGATTTTAACTTTTGAATAAAATCTACGTAAATGCAGCTGAGAACAGGTTGGTCTTCAACCTGGATTTAAATAAACTAAGTGTTTCAGCTGATCTGAGACATTCTGGGAGTTTGTTCCAGACATGTGGAGCATAGAAGCTGAACGCAGCTTCTCCATGTCTGGTTCTGACTCTGGGAACTGATAAAAGACCGGATCCAGATGACCTGAGGGGTCTAGTAGGTTCATACTGGGTCAAGAGGTTACTGATGTATTTTGGGCCTAAACCATTCAGAGCTTTATAGACCAGCAGCAGAACTTTAAAGTCTATTCTCTGATGGACCGGCAGCCAGTGTAAAGACCTCAGAACTGGACTGATGTGATCCACTTTTCTGGTCTTAGTGAGAACTCGGGCAGCAGAATTCTGAATGAGCTGCAGCTGTTTAACTGATTTTTTAGGTAGACCAGTAAAGACGCTGTTACAGTAGTCAATCCGACTGAAGATGAATGCATGAGTTTTCCAGATTTTCATGAGACATCAGATCTTTTATCCTTGAGATGTTCTTCAGGTGATAGTGGGCTGATTTAGTGATCGCTTTGGTGTTCTTCAAAGTTTAGGTCTGAGTCCATCACTACACCCAGATTTCTGGCCTGATTGGTGGTTTTTAGGTGTATGGACTGAAGTTCTGTGACAACCTGCTGTCGTTTCTCTTTGGCTCCAAAATCAATCGTTATGTGAACATAAACTCGATCGGGAAGAATGCATAACCCCACGCTGAACTGAGTCCCCATTAATACCAAGTCTAGCAAACTATCCTGGAGTGAATGTGTAAAGGTCGCTAGTGAGTTTATATTTCAAAGAATTTCATCCTAGATTGCCAATGTATTGTTTAGCTTTTATTTTGTAACTTCCCGTCAATGCGGAAATTTATTATTTTGAAAGGTTTGTAGCGCATGTTTACGACTGCTGTTGACGGTAACGTAAGGAGGGAAAACGGTGTAACAGAACGAAAACGTGTAAAAAAGTCTTATCACAGAGACAAAGAAACATAAATAAGACACAGCAAAGGGTATAGCACCGGTCAAAAGTGGCAACAAGGTAAATGTAGTGATTAATTAAGGCTCGTATGGAATATTAACTTGTTATGGATGTATAAAATGCCACTAAACGGTGATGTAAGCTAATTGAGCTAATTAAGGTAACGTCATACAGATGCATATTTCTAATGTTCGTTTTTTGTCTCTTGTGTAGCTTTTACGTTGGTTTATGTTGGTGTCAAGAAAAGCTGAAGGAAATAAAACTACTCCAGACCATCAGTAAATACTATTTATTCGACTGGGACGCTACAGAATGCATTAGGGTACATGTTGACACCAGTAGCATTTGAAGATGATGCTAGATAGTACTAAAATAAATAACTAGTAAAAACATTGACCGTTGACCAAGTTCCTGATGAGTGAGGATGATTTCACACACCTATTACTACCAACTTCACACCAATATCTTTCTGATTTAGGGGTGATTACATATGCTTACCCCTTCTATTCATTGCCTCTGCTCCACACAACGCAGCAAATCTGTTGCTATTTTAGTCAATGAGAAGCAGTCCACTACTCCGCCAGCGTTCCACTCCGGTAGGTCCACTCTGATCCATTGGCCTCCACCAAAAATACGGATCACCTCCATTTTCCTCCAACTCCGTTTGGAGGAAGTTGCAAAGCTCAATGAGTGTAAACATCCAGGATATAAAAGTTTTTTGTTTTCTTTTACATCAACAGAAATACTTGATTGATGTGTATAACTTGTTGTGGACAATGTGCTCACCCATAATTAATGACAAACGTATCAAAATCTGGTTTGAACGACTCAATGTTTCCTTTGAAGTTGCAATGAATGAAAAGTTTGTTGTTGTCACTGTTTATCTACACTATTTATCCGCTTGAACTTGGAAATGCTCTTTTGCCTGCTTTGCAGCTGAATGGAGAGGGGGCTGGCAGACTCATGTGGAGTCAGTGTGCGGGGAAAGACGGACTGGAGATGGACGGAGCGGAAGCAGTGAACGGGAGGTGTTAACGTGTCCCGCGAGATACCTGAAACAACACATTCCTGGTGTCTTACCTTGGTCATGTCTTGAGGATCAGGAACCACAAACATCCCTGGTGGAGGCTCCTTGTAGATGGACATGATGTCCCTACAAAGACAGGAAAACAGCTGATCTCCAGAAATAAGTGGAGATATTCAACTAACACAGTTTCTCTGATGAGATCTCTAGTGGAACAGAGTGGTCAGTTAAGACATGCAAGTACACATCTGCATGTATTCTTCTAAGGTTGAATATGTAAAGGAAAAATGTGAATATTCCCATATCTGACTATTCTGCAATATGTCCCATATAGCTACTATCCAGCACATTTTGGTTGCACACCTTCTCAAACACACCTGAGGCAAATGAATAGCTTGTTTTCAGGCCTCTGCAGAACTGAACGACATGCATGATGGAATTAGCCATTTGGTTCAGGTGTGTTAAAGAGGGGATACTCTAAAAATTGCAGGATAGTAGCTTATGAGGACCGGACTTGGGCACCCCTGCTCTACTCCACGGATAATGTTTGTGATGCATCAGTTATTGCACAGTTAGGTTCTTTCATTGATAAGAAATCACAATCATAAATTCCATTTTATATTGGTTTTAAAAGTGTAACTTTTGGAATTTTATTTTGGCAGGCCAAATATGAAACATTTTAAGCGATTTTAACCAGATGATAATTTACAACTTGTTTTTATGAATGCACAACTTTAGATGAAGATACAGTACATGGATGTGTACATGTGCACACACATCCAAATTGACAACTCTGACACCCCGCAGATATTGATCACCAACCCTGCCGTTGGCTGATTAAAAATGTCAATAATTAGCCAGAGTACCGTGGTTTATTATAAAAAACATGAATGAGATAGTTCAACTTTCCCCACAAGTGAAACAGTTAAGGCAAAGGAAGTTCATTTGTACAGCACATTTTGGGTACAAAACACAAAGTGCTATACACAAAACCATTCAATCTTTACAGCAGGGTGCAGAGGAAGCATTAAAAAGTACATTAAAAACAAACTTTTTAAAAAAAGAAGTAAATAAAGTTAAAAAAGTTCAAATAAGTTAAAATGCTGATAATAAAAGTTATAGTGTGAAGAGTTGTAACAGTTGTTTTGATAAAAAACTGCAAGTAAAGATGTTTTTAACTTTGATTTAAATCAGCTGAGTGATTCATTCCAACTGATCTAGAGTCCTGTAGCAGCTCTCTTTGCTGCATCCAAGGCTTTGCTTTTGGTGATGTATGGCTAGGATGTAGCTGCTTGGCCATGGAAACCTACTCCATGAAGTTCTCTTCACACCATTAGGCCACATGAAGTTTGAAAGTCTACTGTGTAGCTATCAACTCTGCAGAAAATTGGCGACCCAGCCGACCCAGCTCAGCCATTTTACGGGCCGACCTTGTTGTGGCCGAGTTGCTGTCGTTCCCAACCACTTTCACTTTGTTAGGACTACCACTGACAGTTGGCTTTGTGCACAACTCCACTACTTCCTAACTTAAGCCAGCTCCTTTACCTCCAGTCTTTCATTATTGGACGATTTGATTAATCCAGGTGTGCCTGACCTCAGTAACCACACAATGGCCGGATACACCTGGATTAATCAGTCTGTCCAATCATGAAAGACAGGAGGCAAAGGAGCTACCTTAAGTTCAGGAAGTAGTGGAGCTGTGTATAGAGCCATTGACTGTGGAACATTTAAAAGCGAGGAACTTGTTGGACCGGTGGCCTCCAATCACAGTAAAACACGAGCTCCTGATAGCGACCCAGTCCTTCCCAAATGTTTGTAAAAAATAGTCTATATATACATGCATACATTACATACATGATCCATACATATAAATTTGATTTGACCTTTTATTTTTCTTTTAGTAACCGTTTAAATAATTTACAAAAATGAATCAAGCCTTACAAATCTGTTACTCTGTATCTGAGTAATTCTCTTACTTCAGTTACTTTTGGAGGAATACTTTTTACTTCTACTTGAGTAATGTTATTTTGTGGAAACTGCTACTCTTATTTGAGTGCCTATGTTGGCTCCTCTACTACCTCTGAGAAGGGTTCAGGCTGTATCAAATCAAAGTTATATAATTATAAAACTGATTAGTCAAAAAATTCTGAAAATTTGTTTCTCTTTCTATGTTGTACATCTTAATTCAAATTCTTTAAATTTCTAATTTTACCTGGCATTAAAGAAAGCACGCACAGATAACTAAATTCAGACGCTTAATCTGACCTCAGGATGCGTTTCTGACTATAATTATTCCCTGATCAAATTAGAAAACAAAATCTTTACTATGAACTAAAAGTAACTGGAAAAAATATGTTTTTTATTTACTTTTTTCGTTGTTTTTTTGTTTTTCTTTGGTCAGTGTTGTTGGTTATTTTTTCCTGCCTGTGAGATATAAGCGTGTCTGTGATGCTTTATTTCTTTGTTATGGTGTATGCAATGTATCTGCGTTTAATGTAATAAAAAAACAAAACTGAAGGTAAAATCCAGGATAACTGTTGTCTAACATTGTTGTCTATTTCTCCTCTAGAAAGTTTACTGCACTGAACAGGAACCGAGTGAAGGTTATGGGAATCTTCTGTACTCCATTAAAAGAAGAATGAGTTGAAAGTGAGAAAAAATTACCTCTTTATCCTCAGGATGCACTGCTGGGAAGCCTTCTCGTTGTCCCAGTCCGTACTGAGAGTCGGGTCCCAGGAAGTGGCGTGGATCTGGGACAGGAGGCCCCCTCCTGCCACCCCGGCTACCCCCAGGCCAACACCAGGCAGTGGCGGAGACGCGATCGGTGACACGGCCACGACAGGTGGTAGGGAGCCGGGGGCGAATGTGTTCCCAAACCCGACAGCAGTGGAAGTCACGGCGGACACCGGGGCCACCACGGGGGTTAGGCCGCTCTGGGAGGCTGCAGCAGAGGGAGGAAAGGCCGGGTTGGAGCTGGAGTGAGCCGCGCTTGCTGCTGGGTGTCCCCCGGGAAGAGAGTTGGCTCCGCCACCTTGTCCAGTAATGCCTAAGCCAAGAGGACCGGAGTCATCTCCGAAGCTGTCCGCCATGGCTCGCGAGCTGAAATGCTGTTCTAGCTGGTACTGGCTAATTGGTGGAGCTAGCTGTTAGCTTCATTGACAGCTGAGTCCCAGGTTACCTCTACGGGATTGGTTTCCAGCTGGATCACAGAAGAGTAGTGCTGGGCAAAGACAGCTCTTCCCGCGACATAGCAGCTATTTTTCGTTAGCTTAACTCTGATTTTCCCCAGGCCTCCAGAAAGTCTCAAGTTTTCAGAAATCTCCCAGCGCCCAACTTGTAACGGCCATGGTCTCCGCCAGTCCGGCTGGTGTCTGTTTACAACAACACGGTGTTAAATATCCGTCTTGTATGCGGCTACAGCGGCGTTATTAGGTTAACACTCCGTAACTTCAGGATGTGGTCGCTCTGTCAGCCCGCCGAAGGCAGGAAACCCGGGACATCCGGACACTACTTCCACAGTAAAACCGTCCTCTTCACTCACAGTACAAACAGGACCGAAACCGGAAGTTTAAAACGCTCCATAATCACGTGACGTAATGTGCATGTTGTTCCCTGAAGTACTCAGCGGGTCCAGAAAGTGGGTTGCGTTAAAATTCCGAGTAGGTTTTCTTCCAGGAAGTGAGGGGAGTCTCACCCCGAGTCTGTTACTATGGTAACTGACTCCGTGAAGTCAACCTCCTTGCTCGCCATAAAGAAACCCCGAGTTTCTACCTGTGTCCCAGCTGTCAGGCGTGGGTTGTCCGCAGAGACGATGATTTACGGAGGGAGACCATTTTACAGAAATCAAAACAGACACGTCATCATTTCCTGACCAAAATTGATACCGTTTTGCTCCCAAGATTCTCCGGTCGTACATGACACACCACGGATGTGGGATGACGTCACAGCAAAACCTGTACTTGGGTAAAGATCTACTCTATCGTCTACACTCGGCCCCTCCGGATTCCAGCTCTCCTCAACATCTTTTCCCTCCTACTGGTAGAGATCTTTCTGCATACAGAAGGATGTTTGTACACCCTTTTCTCTCTCACATGTAAAATGTTCACACCTTACCGATATAGCCCATCATGAATGTTGGACATTTAACTGGAATTATGTGACAATTCCTCCACCTCAAAAAATTTACAAAAAGAAAAGCCAAGAATGGTGGGTGTAGCACAAAATAATAAAAAAAAAAAATCTCTCAACTGGTCATGTTTGGCGTCATCTTGGTCTGATATCTAAATGTGAACAGGATGATGAAGAGGACTATTTAGAAACAAGTTGTCATTAAACCAGGACATTTAGAGGTCAAGTCACGGTTTAGACACTTTTTTTGGGGGGGGGGGGGGGTTAGTCATCTTTTTAGAGAACGGCATGATGTGCAATAAATGTAAAGCATTAAACAATGTACATGTGCATTGAAAAGTCTAATTCAGTTCACCTGGAAAGGTTGTAGTGGATTTTAGGTTCATTCTCAAATCTTATAAAAAGACAAATATCTTAAAATACAGTAAATAAAAATAGGTTGAAAAAATAAAGAAATATAGGAAATATAAATAAATGAAGGGGTTAATCCCAGAAAAGCATGAAGAAATGAAGCATTTTCAGTCGTCCCAAAGCTTTATTCTGGACAGATTTCAACAAAGTGAGGTTTCACATAAAACTTGAAAACAGAGGTGTTTGAACATAAAAATGCAGAAGTGGAGGCTCGTTAACCTCTGATGTAAATATATCCATTAATATTCATCTGTAGACTGGAATGGCCTTCCACCTTGTTCAGAGTTCCCCTTCAGGAAACACCACCACTTTCTCCAGAGTTTAGAGGGAGGAGACGGGGCAAGGCAGGAAGGGAAGAGGGAGGTGTGGGTGTTTCCAGGTTTACATGGCAAACAGGATGAGGAACGCCACCATCAGACAGAAGAGACCCATGGCTTCGGACAGAGCGAAGCCCAGGATGGCATAGGAAAAGAGTTGCTGCTTCAGGGAGGGGTTCCTGTGGAAGGGAGTCAGAAAAAACACCTTAGTTCACCTTCAGCTGTTACCACCACCCCCAAAATCCAGCTGAACCCCAAAAATCTACATCTATGTGGGTGTTTCCACACAGACACAGTTCTGGCTCCGACTCCATCATGGAGTCTTACAACATCAGTGTTTTCCACTCAACAGGTTCGCGTTCACCAGTTTAACTGGGGACAAAGTGGAAGCAAACACCCCCATGTTGGAGCTCTGGTCCTGAAAGCTGATGGTTGAGTCATCAGGCTCCATTACAACTTCCACCTTCCCACATTGAACAGCAAATCCAGATCCAACCTGATCTCACAAAAATACGTGACTTGAGCACCAACAGTCTTACTCATCTACGTGTCCCGACACATAAGTGCTTCAAATTACGTGCCACTAACACGTAAAGTTGCGCAATGTTAAGTCAATGGTGAAGCTTTTCATGTCCCCAGACACAAACTTTTCTGCTTCAAATTACATGCTGACACGTAAAACTGTGCAATGTAAAATAAACAAGTCCTCAAAAAAAAAAAAAAAAAAAAAAAAAATCACACCCATATTAGGTTGTTTGTGGACAAAAATACGGGCTATAATATTTTAAATATCCACTCAGTTCATATATGCGATCCACGGTTCGTTTCATTGTGAAGCAGCCTGACTCCTTTTAGGTTCTTTGGCTGCATGTTGCCTAGGAGAAACCTGGAATCGATCTCCCCAGCCTCTGGATGACGGACACCTGCTCTGTGTCCTAGTCTATTCCTCAAGAGCTGCTGTCGTGTAACTGTTGGAGACATTTCTTCCCCAATGTCACCTGAACTACATCATGTTCCATCAGCTTTGCAGACGTAACGAGCCAAGTTGCACGACAGCAGCTCTTGAGAAACAGACTTGGACGCAGAGCAGTTGTCTTATCCAGAGGTTTGGGAGATCGATTCCAGGTTTCTCCAGGCAACATGCAGCCAAAAAACCTAAAAGGATTTAGGCTCCGTCACAATGAGAAGAACTGTGGATCGCATATATAAACTGAGTAGATATGAAAAACGTAGTAGTTGGTATTTTTGTGCACAAACAACCCAATAATGGTGTGATTTTTTTATTTTTTTTTAAGAGGACTTGTTGATTTTACTTTGCACAGTTTTACGTGTCAGCAGAATGTAATTTGAAGCAGAAAAGTTCATGTCTGGGTACACGAAAAGCTTCACCATTGACTTAACATTGCGCAACTTTACATGTCAGTGGCACGTAATATGAAGCACTTATGTGTCGGGGAAACGTAGATGAGTAAGAATGTTCGTGCTCAAGTCACGTATTTTTGTGAGATCAGGTTGCCAGATCCGGGGTGGGCAACTCCGGTTCTCCAGGGCCAGAAAACCATGACACCACGCAGAGTTCTCAGACCTCTGCAGGAGAATCCAGATCATTCTAGTTCGTTTGAGAAAACCCATGAGACCGTGCACTCTGTGAATTTCATATCACATACGGACATCAACACCAGCTGACAAATCTCAGACGGAAATTGTTTTTAAAAATTAGTTGCAAGGCAACATGACGCAGCAACATCCACATTTTGTTCTTAACCAGTGATATCAGTGATTGATCTAAATGAGCCAATCTGACCTTTATTCTCAGTCGTCCTACCATCTTCATCTGAGGAAGACTAGCTGAAGAAGGCGGTATTCTGTTAGCATCATCTTCGGTGCCGGCTGTCCAGCAGCTGGAAAGATGGACATACAACACCTCGTCCAGCTCCGGGAGCCTTTACCCACAGATGACAAACCACTATTGTTTGGAGCCCGTCAGGAACTGACCTTTGACTTTTGAGCCAACTTTTTCTCTGCAGACTGTTCAGAATTAGGTTTGGGAACTAGTATTGTGCAGGTGTGAAAGCCCCATGGGGAGCTGTGCTCCGTTTGGACCTGGCAGGTCACCAAACACCAGTGAGCCAACCCGGTTCTATTCCATCACTGTTTCCACGCAGAACTGGACACATCACCACCGTACATTTCAGAAGTTTCCCCATCTCGGCGGGTGGTGATGGGGTTTTGAGGGTTACCTGGCATAGCCAATGATGAGGCTGCCGAATACCGTTCCGATTCCGGCTCCTGAACCAGCAACACCAACCGTGGCAGCACCAGCTCCAATAAATTTGGCGGCCGTGTCGATGTCCCGGGAGACGGCGCTGGTCTGGAAGCAGCGGGTCAGGACAGGAGACTGGCTGGCTGGCAGCAGGGCCTGAGGAAGAATGAAGCTCGTTACACACCGCCAGCATACTCCAGAAGCTGAGTCTGCGACGAGGCGGAGATTACTGCGGAGGGAGGTCAGTTTTATCTGCAATGAACAAATCCACCCAGTTATTTCACCCCTGACGACAAACCTGGGCCGTGGCAGGGTGGGGTTGTGCATGCGGTTGTGTCTGCATATTTAAAAACCACTTACGCACCACCTCGATCAGCTGTTCATTAAAACCATCTATTCAACCCCGTCACAACTTTCTGCCTCACACGTCTCATCAACTATGCCCCCCTCAAATGTCCGGCTGATGTCGAGAACAAGCTTCAAGATGTCCTCAATCAGGTCCACGAGAGCAAAACGATCCCATTTTGTTCTCGTGGCCTTAAAAACAAGAAGGTTCTCACTTCTGAGGCTGGAACAGACCTCAGACAGGACATTCTAAGAACATTACTCTGATTTTTGATCAGAGGGTCACACCATTAAACAGACTCTGAACATCTCTGGTGGCCTCAGGATTTGCACCCGAGCTCACCTGGAAACGGAGGTCGTACGACAGGACAGCAAGCCAGACACCGAACAGTTGGGCTGCGCGTATACATCCATCATCTACCTTCATGGTGATACGAGCCTCAGCTTTCCATGCATGTGCATATCTGAAGGAAGTGATGAGCTCTAGGCCCGGGGGTGCCCAAAGACCCATCAACCCTCTGGCCGGGCTTCGGGCCAATGACCATACCATTACCTCAGGCCCAGGCTGGGCTCTTTTTTCAAACCTACTAATATGAGAGATGTGTGCTGTGTTTAACCAATTTAAATGGCAACACGTGAACGCAGCAGACGTTCCTCCCTTCTCCTACTTCCCGCTCTACATCGCTCACATCCCAGTCACACAGCTCAGACAAGCTGCTTGTTAATTGATTGATAGTTCTAATGTTCCTAGTTGTTGTCTTTAAGATAAAGAAAAAATGTTTTTGATAAGCTTTTGCTGCATTTATCCTAATAAACACCAATACTGTTTACACGTGTGTCGGCTTTTGTACGGTTTGGATACAAGTGTTTGTCAATAGGCGTAATTGCTGTAACATGCAGGTCAAGATCGCCGTGCGCTGCTGCATTTGCATCACTTATTTAAAAAAACAAAACAAAAATTAACACCCCCCAAAATGCTTCATACATTTTACAAACTAATCTTAATATAAAGGAAACTAAATATACGCACTTGTGCCATAAAAGTGCTCATTTTGGAGGTCTATAACTGCACGTATAGGCTACACACTAATTCTGTAATAATGCAGTCATTAAGATAAAGTTAAATATGATTTGATTTATTTCAATCAAAAATATAATGAATGTAGTGCAATCTCACACTAAGATTCCCAATTATTCTATTTTAATTACAGCATCTTAACATCCTACAGGTTTAAGACAAAAAACAAAAAGTTTCATTAGGGTTCAGGACTGAGGCCGGGGCTCCACCCCTTCAGGCCAGGTCCAGACTCGGGCCCAGATATTAGGCCCGCCCAGGGCACTAATGAACGATATTAGGGGCCGGTCACACTTGGCAGTGTTGGAGTATATCCCGGGTACAAACAGTGGGGGGTAAGGGTCACGTTAAAAATTCAGTGTGACCGATGGCCACAACCCGGTGCCCGGACCCAGCTCCGGAGGTGGTCCGCAACGGTTGCTTGGTTCAGAACGATGGCGTAATTCATCCACGTGAAGCAAATATACAACAGGTGCCGTTTGGTGGTGGACCTGCGGAATGATAATTTTTTTTTTTTTTTTTTTTTTTTTTAAACCCGTGGGGCATAAAGCCACACCCACCGTGCAACATGTCTTGAGCAGCTACTGGAGTATTTTTCTAGTTTTGCCCAAGGAATGAATATTACATCATTTTCAGCTTTAATATTTAGTATCGGCCATGAGAGGCAGAAAATTATTCATATCGTGCATTACTAAAAATTATTTTGCATAATTCCCACTTTGTACAAAATGTGTTCATCTTAAACATAATGGCCAAAATTTTCATACTGGTGTGTCCTTAACGGCATCTTCAAAGTTTAAATGGGTTTCAAATTGTTCTTTAAAGGTACAGTGTGTATAATCGCTGCACTAGAATAGCTGTTACATGTTTATTTGCTTAGAGTAAGTCATTTTACTATAATACAAGTAATTTTACTTGTTGGGCGGTGCACATATGGAGGCTGCCATATTTGTTCCACCATTTTTACTACGGTGTCCCTGAATGGACAACACAATATGTGTGAAGCAAGAACCCTCTGAACTTAAACTGCTGTACCAGCTTTGTTTAAATGGGAGTTAGAGCACTGTTTGGATAAACAATGCCTTAAAAGGACATTACCAGTAGTTACTGATGGTACAGTCATAGCTACACCTGAGACCACTGGATCCACTCACAGATGAAAACATCTTTATGTCTGGGAAAATTTTGGCCACCAACAGCCACCATACATTAACAACAGTGCTTGGAATATGAAGTCATTTGAAAGAAAACATCTTTTCTTTCAAATAGCCATCTTTACCACTAGATGTCAGTAATTCTTACATACTGTACCTTTAAATTAGAATTACATAAGCTTTTGAAAAACGATGGTGCAAGATGCAGTTACCAGGGTAACTGCTGAACTGGTCAGTAAGAACAGAGGGTAGTGTCTTCAACATCACAGATAGAATAGGTTTACTTCAATACAGCTTTGCAAAAAGCACAATTTAGAAAGTCAATAATTTAAACTTTGGGAAGGCATCAGAGAAAACATTCAATTTGTCAGCAGCTACAGCAGAGCAGACAACCTGTGGGACCTTTGACAGCCCATTTGGTTTCTACGCACCATCAGTGTTGATTGTTAATGTTTGTTGGTTAATTGTCATCTAATTGTAGTTTCTTTCAGGTGTAAGTCTGCAAATCTGGAGACGTGGCAGGAGAGAAACAAACTGAAGCCAATTATCATCGCAGAGATAGTTTCTGTAAGACTGTAATCTGTAAGACTTTACAAAGTTTCACAAGCATTCGTGTTAAATTTTATTTTAATGCAAGTTTACTCAGCAACACAATCACCATCCCAACTGCACAAACAGCCTTTTCCTCCAACTTTTTCCACTTAAAATACTGTTTGACATAAATACTGGAAAAAAATTCGGTAATTTATCAAACACTAATACATTGGAGGTCATGAAGCCTTGACGCGTCCCCCCCACATGCATCGCTTGGACAGCCAGCAGATGGCGCTCTTGCTGACCGTATCAAAAGTTTGGAGCGTGGAGTCGATCTCATGTCACGCGTTTGTGTCACGAGGATTTGCTTTCACCATCCCTGCTAAATCTTTTTTTATTTAACGAAAGTGACGAAGCGATCTCCGAAATTGGAACTGTGACTTCATAATTCACAGAAGACACTGAGAGTCTAAATTTAAAGATGGCTGCGCCGAGTACCATTGTCGTCATTAAACTTGATTGGAAACATCACGTGAATGTGTCATTAAACACGAACACCAAAATCACCCGGTGTCGATGCCGTTCCACCTTTGTGAGTTTTCTAGCTTACACTGCTGGAGATGTTCACATGCTCAAGTTTGCCATTTAGGCCTTTTTTTTTGGAGACGTAGCAGCATCTCCACCTCGGCTGTGATCCACAGGCGGAGAATAACCTGCAGTTCAGTTAAGTGACGGAAACTATCAGCAGACATCTCTGCAGGATCACAAGAAAAATCCTGTTGATAAACTAACATTTACAGAAACAAAAGCCGCTGCCAGGCTGCTCATTTCCTGTTCATTACCACACAATTCAGCAGCAACAGCCTTGATAAGCGTCATCTTTCTCTCAGTAGAACTAGAACTTCCAGTCTGAGTGAGGAAACACCGACCTGCTGCTCCACTGTGGCTTCAGGTCTGTTGAGGAGGGAGACTGAGACTGGCCGGGCGAGGACTCTGGACCCCCCACGGAGCTGAAACAAGCAGGAAAGTTAGATTTCATCCGGTCGTCGGAGTCCTTCTCCACAGCAGTAAGAAAAGTTTAAAGTTGTGCAACAGCTGAATAAAAAGTGAACTTCAGATTCTTCATCCAAATAACGAGACTCTGCTCAGTTACCCTTCAATTACTGATCCTGGGATTTCTGGATTCAGTCAGCAGAACCTGGATAACTGAGGAATTATCTAATTCCAATCAATATTTTATTCTAAAAATCAGCCAAAGTCCTGCAGAAATGGACCTTCTTCTCCTCCCTGACTCCCAAAGCCACCATACTGCAGCAGGATGAGGCCTTCACCGATGACGATGCCATTTAAAAAAACAAAACAATTAAGGGCAGAGAAGAGGTGGGTCCTCTCAGACTGGCTCTCATTTGGAGCCCATCTGTGTTTTGCGTCAGTCTGAACTTATGACTGTTGCACATCGGAGCGATTAGTATCTACAGAAAAGAACCACAGAAATCGGAATCAGTTTTAAAGCGGAAGTTCAGTTTTTTGTTTTTTTTATATATGGGGCTTCATTTTGGAGCGAGCCAGGGTCCTACTCATCACTGGAGACAGTTTCATCTTATTTCATCTCACTCTTGTTACCAGTGGTCCCCGGTGCTAATGCTAGTGTAATAGGAATCAGCTAGCCTGTCATTAATAACAATCGTATCCACTCCACAGAACATCGGAGGAAAATCAGTAACAACACAAGACTGTGTAAATGCTGTGTTAACAAAATAATGTTACAATAAACTTACTTTGTATTGCGTTACATTTTAATAGTAAAGTGTCTGCGGCAACACATTTTTACTTCCAGTATTTGGCAGCGGACTGATATCTGCCTTTAAGTGTTCGAAGGAATTTCACTACAGTAGCAGCTACTGTTAACATTAACGCTTATAAACCATGTTACTTATTATTGCTCTTCATTCTGTAAACGAACAAGCTGTTGAAAATGTGTGAAGACTGTGGCGCACTTCTGTTTTGAACCGCATCGCTCTCCTGTCTTACCACCCGGAAGCAATGCATCATTTCACTGCTGGTGAGCAGGGGGGAATTATCCATTTTTTTTCAGGAAAATTAATTTTTTTATATTCTATTTCCCAAAACCCATTTTTTTTTTTTCCCCTTTAATCTCCAATAAAAAAGATCCCTTTTTAAAAAAAAAATATTTTTTTTAAAAAACAAAAAAGAAATAAAACTATTTCTTTTCAAAAAAAAAATTTTATTTTTTTTTTTTGGGAATTCTTTTTAATATATCCACACATAAAATATCCCTATCCTTTTTAGAACAAGTTTCTCATAATGTAATGTGTTATTCGTGATGCAAGGCAAGTTTTATTTGTAACATTTTGGAAATACGGCATTTACACAGTGTTATAACTGATTTGCATCAGGTGTTCTGTGGAGTGGATACAAATGTTATGACTGACAGGCTAGCAGATTCCTATTGACTTATACTAGCATTAGCATCGGGGACCACTGGTAACAAGAATACGAGATGAAATAAGATGAAACTGTCTGATAAGTAGGACCCTGGACCACTCGAAATGAGGCCCCATGTCAAAAATCCTGAACTTCTCCTTTAAGTGGAATATGGTGGAATTTGCTTGTGTGGGTATGTTCTTTTATTTCCACTAATTTATGAATTTCCTCACAGCATCTGAGACAAATGAACATAAAATGCCAAGTTGAATGCATTTTGACCTTTGCAGCCCTGAGTGACGTTACATAAATTGACAGGGATCATGTTTCCCACAGAGGTTCAGCAGCGTTTAAGAGGCCAAAAGACACGCGAATTATCAAAAAAAAAGAAAAAACAAACTGAGAAATCAAGCACTACATGGATCTAGAATAAGATTAACGTTGCACCTGTTTCTAAGGAGGCATCGGGCTAGCATACACCAGGAGAAAAGGCTGATAGAAAGTAGCTATGACCCTGGACACATTTCTGCCCAGAGACACCTGCAGAATACAGATGCTCATCTCCACTCAGCTGCTGAACAACATGAACATGTCAACAGGTGACGTACCGTAAAGGAAGTGACCAGCTTGGAGCAGGCGTACATGGCTGGAACCTGGAGAGAGAAAAAGTTTAGTTTGATGTTCAATTTTATTAATGAGCCACCAAAACTGAGATTTACGGTTATCAAAACGGAAACAAGGTGGAAACAAATTCAAGTCAGACTAGTGGCATTAAAGCCGCTGATTATACGTGTTCCAGCAAAAACCTGAAGACACACATGAAGCTCGAAAAGCAATTAACTTCTTCCACCAGAGTATTTACTTTGAACAGATCCATGTTCAAGTACAGACAGACTTGTTTAATAATCAAAAAGAAAAATCCAGTGAGCAGAGAAAACTCAAGAGAACCTCTGAGCAGTTCACGTCCAGCAACAGTCTCCACCAAAGACGGAGCTTTACCAGCCACCTGATGAGGCTGACACTGACCCAGTGACACCGCGTTAGTCCTAAACCACGGGTGCAGTCCTGCTACAGTCAGTAAGAATAAAAGGAAACACACAAAAAGAAAAACAAAACTTTCAGAGCATGGTTTTAATTCTCTGTAATCCAGATGAACAACCGCTATGCATTAGTCCAGATCTGGGTTTGACTGTCCTCAGAGGCGCCGGCGCTAGCTAGGCTAGGCTAAGCTAACTAGTCTGCAGACGTGAAGGTCAAAAACACAGAGGGCCTACAAAGCAAACGTTGTCCGCTCCTTCACAAAACTAAAAAAAACCCGTCCACGTTGTGATGTACCGACAGGGAGGAACGAAGACCACCGGCCCCGGGGACAGTGTCCTTGCAGAACCGGGACATTTCGGAGCAGTGGGCCCCCCAGGCCCTGAACCAGTTTCAGTGTTTGTGATCATCAAAGCAGGTCAGTGCGTGACCCAGGGTTTCCCCCGATCACACGCTGCTCTTAATTTGCACCGGCCCTGTATTAATCTGCCCAAAGTATTCCTAAAATACACCAGATGTCCATAAACCAGCCCGCAGGACCGAGTCATTTAAAGGCCGTTCGAGTTTTGTAGCAGCCGGGTGAGAATTGCAAGCCGTCATTTGTGTTTCTCTGACAGCCGCAGCAGACATTTATCCGTAACAGATCACGCATTTAAATACAAAGCAAAACGAGGAGAAAAATGAGAGGAATTCAATGGCAAGTAATTACTACCGATTTGTTTGTACAGCTTCCAGAGGGTCCGAAGTTAGCTGCTCTCGCTCACAGCGGCAGTCAATGAGTGAAGGCTTACGCGGTTGGTCACCTTGCCATTTATAATCTCTGCATATACGTCCTAAACGCTCATTGGTCAGAGAAAAGCCGCCTTCATTTATGATTGGTACATTTCTATATGATGTCGGGCTTCTGAACCTATCGCGTAGAGGTTTGTTGAACATCTATATTTTTGATTGGTGAAAGTATTTGATAAGGCGGGACCCGGGGAACGTTCATTAAACCGATTGGACAATATTATTAGGAAAGACGAATCTATGAGGAGCGTCCTTTCAATGAACATCCAGTGTCCTACGAGCCTATTGGTCACCATGGAGGAAGTAGCGTCTTCTTCTTCCTCCTCCACTTTGGTTTAGGCAAATAACTGTCAAGATAAATATATATATATATATATATATATATATATATATATATATATATATATATATATATATATATATATATATATATATATATTTTTTTTTAAATAAAAAGACAAAAAAAATGAAAGCGAAACTGCATCACCCGAATTTGCCACAATAGGACTCTAAACGTGAAAGGATGAGGGCATTTACATTTCAAAGACAGACTTGTTTGTTTTAGAGATTATTAAGATTTTTTTCTTTTTTTTGGTGTGTTGTTCGTTCGTATCTATCTATCTATCTATCTATCTATCTATCTATCTATCTATCTATCTATCTATCTATCTATCTATCTATCTATCTATCTATCTATCTATCTATCTATCTATCTATCTATCTATCTATCTATCTATCTATCTATCTATCTATTTTTTTTATTTATTCATTTTTGCTTATTAGTTGAATCTTGAGCGACATTCCGGTCCAATGGGCTTGGCTATATGCACAACTCCACTACTTCCTGAACTTAAGCCAGCTCCTTTGTTTCCTGTCTTTCATTACTGGACAAATTGATTACTCCAGGTGTGCCTGACCTCAGTAACCATGAAAACAATGGTCAGGCACACCTGGATTGATCAGTTGTCCTGTCATGAAAGACAGAACTCAAAAGACCTGGCTTAAGTTCAGGAAGTTTAGGTTTGCGCATAGGGCACATTGGTCGTGGAAATGCATCAAATTGTTGAATGCCAATCCTTAGCAAAAACAAGAAGAAGAACAAGGAAAAGAAAAAAGAACAAGAAGAAGAATTGCAAGAACAATAGACCCTTTTTGTAATTTATGCATACGTAATTTGCGCATGCTCACAGCTGCCCTCCAAGGTCAGAAAGCTTTGGAAGTCCACTTAAATAGAATAGAAACGGGTCTTTAGGTACAAAGTTAGTTACAACGATGCCGGACACTTTGCATTTTTGACTGCTTTAATTGTCAAGGGGAGAACTCTCCTAGACGGGGTATAAGTTTCCCGTGAAGAAACAACAGTAATCAACCTTGATTTGTGCAGTCACCCGTGTTAAAACTGGACACTTTCGCCACAACACTCACTCCGCAGAATTCCTGTTTCCGTCTGGTGACTGCAAAGACATGGAATATAATCTTTCTGTGGAAATAAGGGCGAAGATGAGAGAAACAACATGACTTACTTACAATTTATATAGTTTTTTTTTTATCACAGACTTGGGATCTACTCTACTGAATACGTTAACTGAGTAAGTATAGGCTACATTAAGAACAAAAGTATAAAGCAGCAAAGAAAGTTGTTCAAAATCACAGCATCATGTTAATGGAACACATTCAATTACGTTTATTAAACTGACCAGAATAGAAATTTTTAATTTTCATTGATTGATTAAAAATAAGTTGAACTGAATTAAAAATAAATTCATTCAATTAAATTCTATTTAGTTCACTAAAATTCATTTTATTAGATGTGATCAAGTGAAGATTCTTTAAAAAGTTGATTCATTGAGTTATATCTTTGTGCAGGTAGAACAGGTGACCAGTAAAAGGATGGTTGATAGTCTGATCCTTCTTCATCATGCCACCTATTGAATCCATTTTGGTGCCTGACAAGTGTATAAAACTAATCTTTTTTTTTTTTTTTTAATTTGGTGGAAACGCTTTCTCTCATTTTTAAGAAGAAAACTATGAACAATTCTTGAATCCAGAAGAATCATCCTTGTTAAGTTTCTGTTGTTTTCAGATCTCTCAAAGTTAGCAAGAAAAACTGAAATAAGCTTTGGCAGGATAGTTTGAAGGGTTTCTACTTTAAGGACTTGGAATGAGTGTTTCATCACTCGTAAAATGTCACCTGTATAAAGTCTGGAGATGTTTTCTTATTTCAGGAAATCTTACCGAGTGTAATTATCTTTTTGTCCATCAAGACACATCGTTTTTGCGGTGGTTCAGGAAAACGATGTTGCCATGAAAGAAGAAATATGAAAAATAAGATTTCACTTACCTCTTGGTCCAGCTTCTGTGACCAATGGTCTGCCAGTCCTGGAATTCATGTGACCCAGTGTTTCTGATTGATTTCAGAGGGAGTAGTGAGCAGACATAGAGGCTCTGGTAAATCTAAATGTCTGCCTGAATAATGATTCACATCAAACTGGGCGATGGACTCCAACAGAATCCAGATTTCTGTCCAGAACACCAGTCAGGCTTAAAACCGAACCTTCCAGATCCCAGAAGAGCTGGAAGCTTCTATGTTTACATGTGTGTGGCTGTGAGCTGCTTTTACAAGCAATCTCTTCACTGCTTTGTGTTGTGCACACCTACTTTTACAAGACTACCGCAGTGAAGCCAGAACACACACCCAGCCGGTCTGGACGCTGGAAGCCAGCTGGATGGTGTTGAGTTCTCCGCCGCCTCAGTTTATGAGGAAGCTGCTGTGCGGGGCGGGAGGGGTGGGGGTGGTGAAGGTTATGTCTGGAAGGGGGAAGGAGACAGAGACATTAGGTTAATTGTTGTCAGCATTTGAGAACAAAGCAGGTCATTTATGTTAAAAGCTCAGACATAATGCTACTCTGAGCTATGCATAACATACAGATACAGTTACATGCAAAAACAATAGATCAATGTAATCAATTAAACTAATGAGAAAATATGTTTCTAGATAACAGAGAAATGATGTGATATTACACATCTGTAAGCATCAAGTATTTGGGAACTAAATCAAATTAGTCAGGAATTATTTTAGTAAAAATATGATCACTCAAAGATTCAGGATAGATGATGGGGTTTTTAAAATCTTGGAATAGATTCAGGTTCTGGTTATATTTTACGTTTGGGACTTGGAGCAGGTTCAGATTACTTTATTTATACCCATAAGTACATTTGTTTTGTAGTGAGATTACAAATTTAAAGAAAAAAAAATCTACAAATTCTAAAACAATTGCAGGATAGAATTCCTCAATAGACCCAAAAAGAAAAACCGGGAGAAAATGCTTCAAGTTCCACTAATTTAAGCACATTCATTGAACTGCAAGAAATCTAATAGCTTATGTGACTTGTGTCAGCACACACTGGTCTTGTTTTAAGCATCACCATGGTGCAGTGAGGTACTATCACCACAAGATGGTGTCAGTTTACCAAACAAACACCAGGAAACAACAAATGAACTGTTGCGTGTGTGTGTGTATATATATATATATATATATATGTATATATGGTCAAGACAATCTGCTGCAGTTCAAACCGGGCATCAAAATTGGGGAAGAAAAGTAATTTAAGTGACTTTAGACAGGCTGGTCTGAGTATTTCAGAAATTGCTGATCTACTGGGATTTTCCTGCACAACCATCTCTAGGGTTTTCAGAGAATAGTCCGAAAAAGAGAAAATATCCAGTGAGCAGCAATTCTGTGGGTGCAAATGCCTTGTTGATGCCAGAGGTCATAGGAGAATGGCCAGACTGGTTTGAGCTGGTAGAAAGGCAACAGTAATTCAAATAACCACTTGTTACAACTGAAGTACGCGGAAGAGCATCTCTGAATGCACAACACATCCAACCTGGAAGCTGATGGGCTACAGCAGCAGAAGACCACACCAGGTGCTGTCAGCTAAGAACAGGAAACTGAGGCTATAATTCGCACAGACTCACCAAAACTGGACAATAGAAGATGGAGAAATGTTGCCTTGTCTGATGGGTCTCAATTTCTGCTATCAAATTCGGATGTTAGGCTCAGAATTTCGTGTCAACAACATGAAAGCATGGATCCATCCTGCCTTGTATCAATGGTCAGGTTGGTGGTGGTGGTGTAATGGTGTGGGAGAGATTTTCTTGGCATACTTTGGGCCGCTTAGTACCGATGTGGCATGATTTAACCACCACAGCCTACCTGAGTATTGTTGCTGACCATGTCTATCCCTTTATGACCACAGTGTAGCATCCTCTGATGGCTACTTCCAGCAGGATAACGCGCCATGTCAGAAAGCAGCAATCATCTCAGACTGGTTTCTTGAACATGACAATGAGTTCGTTGTACTCAAATAGCCTCCACAGTCACCAGATCTCAATCCAATATAGCACTTTTGGGATGTGGTGGGATGGGAGGTTCTCAGGGAGGTTCTCATCATTGATGTGGAGCTGACAAATCTGCAGCAACTGCGTGATTCTGTGATGTCAATATGGAGCAAAATCTCTGAGGAATGTTTCCAGTACCTTGAATCTATGCCACAAAGGATTAACACAGTTGTGAAGGCAAAAGGGGTCCAACCCGGTACTGGCAGGGTGTACCTACTGTAATAAAGTGGCCGGTGAGTGTGTGTGTGTGTGTGTGTGTGTGTGTGTGTGTATATATATATATATATATATATATATATATATATATATATATATATATATATATATATATATATATATATATATATATATATAGAGAGAGAGAGAGAGAGAGAGAGAGAGCAGTTACAGAAAACACTTGATTGCCTCAAAGTGTTGCTCAGCAACATTTTAATTGAGGGACACTATGTTTGTTTGCTTGTCTTATTTTTTTCATTTGTTTGTTTTTAATATTTCTGTTAAACCACAATTCAAGATTAGTGTCATGATTTCCTTGAAATTTTATTTAATCTTAATTTAGTCAATTTTAACTTATTTCCCCAGCAACCCAATTTTCTCCCATCTTCATTGGGAGTGTATGTAAATGTTCAAGCACCTTCAAGAAGGTTGTTAATTTGACATAAAATAACACATAAGGACAACAAAAAATGCAATTTACAGTGTATTAAAGCAGTCTGGAAAAGTTAATTAATCAAAATAAACCAGTGGATTTCTCCTGCTCACAGCAGTGTCTTTGTGCTGCATGCTGGTCTTCATTTATTTAAACAACCCAGATTCATCCTCCCCAGGAACCACGCAAACAGAAGTTAAACCTTCCCATCTGAACGACTGGTTTAAGATTCAACCAAGTCCTAGACTGGCTCTAATCATCATTCCTGCAACTGGTTTTAATCCAGAATAAGCAAAAACTTTGAGTTATTTAAGCTGAGTCTCTGCAAGTGACTCAGAGGTAAGGCAGCTTAAACAGGCATTTTAGTCTGGGACTAGTCTTCTCTAAGAAAGGATCACATCGCTTTTGTTTGTGGTAATGATCTTTTCCAGGGTGAAATCTGCTGTCTTTTATTCTCAATATCCTCCGATCATCCGGTCTGAGGTAATTCAGACACGACGACCTGCTTCCTTCTCGTCTTAATTATACCGTTATTATCTGAGCTTCACCCGGAGTGTTTCCCAAACAGCTGGGGTCTGTTCAGACATGCTCACCTGTGGTTAACCCCTCTGTTTACTCTGATTACTCCCCTCTGGTTCATCCAGGAGGAACAATGTTGAACACCAGTTCAGGTGAAGTGGAAATCAGTCTGATCTTTCCACCTGCTGGCCACAGAGAAAGAACTGTGCAGTTCTTTGGAGAATTCTCTGATATTAACATTTGCTTTGTTTTGTCTTAAAGGGGAAGTTCATGATTTTTGACATAGGTCCTCATTTTCAAGTGAGCCAGAATGTTACTTATCACTGAAGACGGTTTCAACATATTTCATTCATTATTCTAGTTCCAGTGGGTCGCCAATGCTAATGCTAGTGCAAGTCAATAGGAATCTGCTAGCCTGTCATTAATAACAATCTTATCCACTCCACAGAACATACGAGGCAAATCATTTCTAATTTCAGACTATCTGTGTAAATGCCATGTTAATAGAATAATGTTACAAACCTGCGTTTCGTTGCATTTTGATTGTTGCTGCTGAGACACTTACAGAGTTTTACTTCCTGTATTTGGCAGTAGAGTGATGTCATCTGCTGCTACATGCATGAAGGAATTTGATTACACAAATATAAAGTCGAAAATATGACCACGTCTGAAAGGCATGAGGATATGTCAGATTTTGAAGATGATTTTGAACTTTTTCGTCAAACTAACTGTCACCATTTCTCTATGAACCGAAATACACTGGCAAAGGTAGTAAGCTGGTAAGAAACTAGTTCCTCAATCTGTAATGCAAAATTTGTCATACAGGGCTAGTTTTACTTTTTTAACACATGAGTTTACTAGTTTAACACAACATTTACACAGATAGGCTTGCTGATTTGTCTCAGATCTTCTCTGGAGTGGATAAGATTGTTTTTAATGACAGGCTAGCAGATTCCTATTGACTTCCACTAGCATTAGCATCATCAACCTCCTGGAACTAGAATAATGGGATGGAATATGTTGAAACTGTCTTCAGTGATAAGTAGCATTATGCCTCACTTGAAAATCAGGCCCTATGTCAAAAATCCTGAACTTCCCCTTTAAGACAGGCATTCATTTCTGTGTAAAAACCCACAAAGAGAGTGCTGTACTCTGGAAGCTTGCATAGAAATGACTTAAAATGTGGGAATAATGATGGATAATTCCCAAAAAAGTTCCTGGAGACAGTTATAGCTCAGTTATTGTCCTATGTGAGGAAATACTGGCCCAGTCTGAGAATTTCTCTTAGTAGAAACACATAGAAGAGCTTTCAGTCATCTGCTTTTAATTAGATTAGAATAATTAATTTCTGATAAAGTGTAGTGGCTCGGGAAACTGTGATCACATGCACATGTCAATCTCTTTCTCTATCCATTGTCATGCTAGTATTGCATGTCATTGACTCCTTTGTCTTTTCCCTCCCTGTACGTCTCTGGAACCATGTTTCAGAGCAGTTGTTGCAGTCTTTGTAGTTGTCGTTCTTTCTCTGGTAATATTTTCTTTTTTCCACTCCCACTGCTCCGATGCTTTTGTCCCGGCTGCTGAGGCAACTGGCGAATTCTTTGTTTCTCCAAGATGAAAACGTTTTGTTGTGAATAGGAAACAGAAATTAGATTAATTCTATAGCAGCTGATCTAATCATATCACTTAAATATTCCGATTAGATTTCATATCAGGCAATGCAGACAAACACGAACTGTTTTTATGAATAAGTTAACAGTGGTGACTTCATGTGTCACACTGAATCCTGGTCTGAAGCAAATGATGATTAATGGTCACTGATGGTTGTATGGAGTCATGAAATGTGTGTAATTAGCCAAAGCAGCATCTTTTGTTTACAGTTAAACGTTTTTTTTTTTTTTATTTTAATTTTTCTTTCTCCTATCATTACACCAGGGTCATTGAGCAGCTTCATTAATGTTAATGTTACTATTAATGTATCTGTGGATGGATGAATATAAATGAATGTATATATGAGTAGATGTATATGTATGTGCAGTTGTCCTCTAAGTTATTCATACCCTCCAATTAAAGGACAAAAAAATCAGCTGAGTGAAATAAGTTGAAATTGACAAAAGAGATAACAAATAAAAATTCTATAAAAAAAAAAAACATGACATTGATTTTAAATTGTAGTTCAACAAAAATATTAAAAGCAAACACACAAAAAATAAAAAGTAAAGCATGATGGGGCTTCAAAGCTAAAATTTTGTTGATCAACCCTTTGAGGTAATCACTGCTATCAGGTGACTCTGTTATATTCAAAAAGATTTCTGCACTTGTTGACAGGTGTTTTGGTCCACTGTTCATGGGAAATGTGCTCTAATGTGTTTGGGATAGCTTTTTTTTTTATCATTTCAACCACAATTCAAAAGCAATAATTTATTTCACTAAATCATATTGTATTCTTTTTATTATTAGTTTCTTTAATTTCTTGTTATTTGAATTACTATTATGAATTTAGTCTTTTCTTTAATTGGAGGGTATAAAGGATTTTGAGAACGACTGTATGTGTGTATAAATGAATTGTAAGTGATTTAAAAAGTTTGAACCTGCTGACGATCATCTGATGGTCAGTGACAGGAAGTCCCTGCAGCAGCACGGCGCAGATCATGAACACGACCCAAACTGGTGATTGTATGTGTTGATGACTGGATTTCCCGTTTAGAGGTGAATATGTCCTGGAGCAGCTGGCAGGGCATGAAATATTTTCTAGCGTGGGGTGGGGTAGTTGGTGGGCTGTCCTGTTGGGTGCGCTGTTGAGCAGCGCCTCAGCTGCTGATGCCATCCTGGACCTCTGTTCCATATCTGCCAGTCAGCAGGTTTATCTGGCTGCAGGTTGCAGCAGCTTGTTGTCAGAAAGTTGTTGCTGCCTGCATGGACCGGGGATCTGCTGCTCTGGATCAGTCACCCACCCATCACTGACTCACCATCTCCTGCCCTCACCTGCACGGTTGGATCTTCCAACAATAAAATTCTGGTGATCTTATTTTTCGTTCTGTAAACTAAAAACCAAAATCAAACCATTTTATAATTTTTATTTATTCCAGGTTATGATTAAAAAAAAGAAAGAAATTCCCCTTTTAGGTTTTTCCTTAAAAAAAAAAAATACTATAAAAAAATAAAAGGCTGACCTCTAAACAGAAAATCCACCAACCAAAACATCCACTGACCCACATCAACCAACAGTCAGTTAACCCGTCAGCTCCCAGTTCACCACTGTACAGATTTATTCATCCAGCCACTCGTACCAGATTTCTCACCCAGCAGCTCATTTATAGCCTTTTTTACTAGTTGGAGAGGGATTTCATTTATAATGCTGTTGCACTCTCCGGTTTCATCGTAATAATTTAATCTGAGGAATTCAGCCTTTTTAGCTGCTGTCAAAATGTCAGGATCTAAACCAAGTTTTGATCAGTAAAAACAAAGCATTAAAAATAGTTTTCACTAAACCTTTTTCACATTTTCTACCATTTTACAGGTCAAACAAGTAAAATCTGTTAACCAACAACTCAAAATATTAATCACAGCTCTTCAACTCCAAATATCCTCCATATTCTGACTTTTACCTTCATTTATTAAAGATGAGATGCTACGAATTAATATTTCTGAATATGACATCCTATCAGTGTGGTCCATGTGTGCATGAAGCTGAAAGGAAGACAAGGTGCAAGTTATCTGTTACTTTTGTTCTGTTGTTGGGACTTTTCATGATTCTTAGTTCATGAACTAAAGAACAGTGAGAACAATTCTTTCTGTTTGCAGTTTTTTTCCATCTCTTCTCTTTGCTACAGAAAAACAGGCTGGTTTTTGGCCTTAGGACTGTTGGGATGGCTCAGTACTGCCCCCCCTCTGGCTCTGAGAAACTGTTCTTCTCCCCAGTGGGGGCAGGGGAAGCAGGGACAGGAAGCTGGGTGGTGCATGATGCTGCTGGAGGGGTACAGGGCTACAGCTGATGGAGGCAGCTCCTGAGGTCTGTTGAGGTGACCAGAATCCAGCTGCCTCAGTGGCGTGCTGTACGGATGGGGAGCAGACGATGCTGTGGAGGAAAGAGCCAGGGGGGGGTAGTGGTGAGGGGGAAGGTGGGGAGAGATAAAGGGGTAAATCAGGGTGGAAGATGGAGAAGTCCGGCCCATCAAAAAAGCCCCCAGCGGATCGATGAGTGGATGAGGCCATGACACGGAGTGCCTCTGACGTTTATCCTTCATCCTCCTATTCTGGAACCACACCTGCAGGAAAAAGGAAAGTAAGGAAAGACAATCCAAGATGAAAGCACTGGAAAAAAGAACTTAAAAAGGATGATTCAGCTTCAGCAATCTGCTCATCAGCAGTACACGGAGCCCAATTAAAGGTCTGGGAGGGCACGTTACTGTCTGAGGAACTGACTGCTGTCACATGAAGGCTGCATCAGATTTTACATGCCTGTTTAAGTGCACACGCGAAATCTGATCATTCCCTGATTTCTGAAAATATCAGACATTTCAAATGATCATGCAGACTGCATAATCTGATTATGAGAGATCAAATAACTGCCATCATCTCATTATGAGAAATCAGAGAGACCCTGCTAGATGTGCAAAAAACTGTCACTTCCATCTTTTCAACTTTTTCTCCAATGAACATCTGAGTTCTGACATGTTTGAACAAAGTGAGTGCTGCGCTGTTTTCCACGTTCAGAGCCAAAGCTCTCTGTTGTGGGTTGTTCTGATTTAAACCACTAGGTGTCACTGTTACTTATGTCCCTTAAAACAAAAACTTAGCTGGAATGTCTTTAGAAACTCATTGATATCCATCCATCCATCCATCCATCCATCCATTTTCTATACCACTAATTCCAATAGGGGATTATCACGCTTCGTGTTACGGTTTCCGGAACTTGTCGAATTTAAGCGTTTCCTCTTCCGGGCCAGTTCAACAAAAGCTGAATCCAATGTCCCTGCTCTGTTCCACTTTTTAAATCGAAAAAACAACGGCAACCCTGGAACTTAAGGTTTCATGGATTCCCGACTGAAGTGATACTAAGGAAGAAGTGGATCAAAGTGGTTCACCAGGATGAAGGGCGGAACTTTATAATAAAACAAGGTAGCACGTTTGTTTGTAGCCGGCACTTCAATGACGCAGACTTCACCGCTGGCGTTAGCAAGCTAGCGTTAGCCAGCAAGCGTTTGCTGTCGTGCCTAACTTTGTGCGTCTGAAAACACACAAGCATCTGAAAATCGGGTCTGTACCCTCCCGTTTCCAGTGGATCAACTGGGGACTTCCAAGCACAGCGATAACGTCCCCAGAAATGAGCCCTTTGCACCCAGTATTTCTATAATTCTGATTTTATTCTATTCATTTTGACTTTGTCTGTTATTTAGGTTGTGTATAAGCCAGTGTTACTCCTCTCATTCTATATCTTAAAAGCTGAACAATCAGTAACTTTTAATCATCATTAGTTCAAAGAGAAGCAAAGAGGAGTTTTTTTTTTTTTTTTTTTTTTTTTTTTACTTTTCCTGTCTAGTATCATAGCAGCAGAAGGATGATCTGGCTGCTTTGTTGTATTGGACAGATGCTTTGCCAAGGGGAGATGAATGAATAAAAGGCTCGTCTTTATATTCTGAATTTAATCATCTTTTATTATTATTTCTATTCTCATTCTCATTAGCTTTTTCTTTTTTTAAATCCTTGTTTATAACTGCATTTTACATAATAGAGCTGAACCTGACAAGACGAAAGAGAAAGTTTTTAAAAAAGAAAGATTAAACAAAGTTAGAGATACAGTGAGAAAAGAAAAGACAAAAATTCCCCAAACAGCCAACTGCTGTACCTGCACACTAGGGATGTAACGATATGAAAATTTAATATCACGATTATTGTGACCAAAATTATCACAGTAATCATTTTTACCACAGTATTATAGAAATACCCCCCAGCAACTTTAAAAATATCTACAGGGAGTGCAGAATTATTAGGCAAATGAGTATTTTGACCACATCATCCTCTTTATGCATGTTGTCTTACTCCAAGCTGTATAGGCCCAAAGCCTACTACCAATGAAGCATATCAGGTGATTTGCATCTCTGTAATCAGAAGGGGTGTGGTCTAATGACATCAACACCCTATATCAGGTGTACTAGGCAAACAGAATTATTAGGCAACTTTCTTTCCTTTAGCAAAATGGGTCAGAAGAGGGACTTGACAGGCTCTCAAAAGTAAAAAATAGTGAGATATCTTGCAGAGGGATGCAGCACTCTTAAAATTGCCAAGCTTCTGAAGCGTGATCATCGAACAATCAAGCGTTTCATTCAAAAAAGTCAACAGGGTTGCAAGAAACGTGTGGAAAAACCAAGACACAAAATAACTGCCCATGAACTGAGAAAAGTCACGCATGCAGCTACCAAGATGCCACTTGCCAGCAGTTTTGCCATATTTCAGAGCTGCAACATCACTGGAGTGCCCAAAAGCACAAGGTGTGCAATACTCAGAGACATGGCCAAGGTAAGAAAGGCTGAAAACCACCACCACTGAACAAGACACACAAGCTGAAACATCAAGACTGGGCCAAGAAATATCTCAGACTGATTTTTCTAAGGTTTTATGGACTGATGAAATGAGAGTGAGTCTTGATGGGCCAGATGGATGGGCCCGTGGCTGGATCGATAAAGGGCAGAGAGCTCCAGTCTGACTCAGACACCAGCAAGGTGGAGGTGGGGTACTGGTATGGGCTGGTATCATCAAAGATGAGCTTGTGGGGCCTTTTCGGGTTGAGGATGGAATCAAGCTCAACTCCCAGTCCTACTGCCAGTTTCTGGAAGACACCTTCTTCAAGCAGTGGTACAGGAAGAAGTCCACATCCTTCAAGAAAAACATGATTTTCGTGCTGGACAATGCTCCATCACACGCATCCAAGTACTCCACAGCGTGGCTGCAAGAAAAGGTCTAAAAGAAGAAAAACTAATGACATGGCCTCCTTGTTCACCTGATCTGGAGCCCATAGAGAACCTGTGGTCCCTCATCAAATGTGAGATTTACAAGGAGGGAAAACAGTACACCTCTCTGAACAGTGTCTGGGAGGCTGTGGTTGCTGCTGCACGCAATGTTGATGGTGAACAGATCAAAACACTGACAGAATCCATGTATGGCAGGCTTTTGAGTGTCCTTGCAAAGAAAGGTGGCTATATTGGTCACTGATTTGTTTTTGTTTTGTTTTTGAATGTCAGAAATGTATATTTGTGAATGTTGAGCTGTTATATTGGTTTCCCTGGTGAAAATAAATAATTGAAATGGGTATATATTTGTTTTTTGTTAAGTTGCCTAATAATTCTGTTTGCCTAATACAGCTGATATAGGGTGTTGATGTGATTAGACCACACCCCTTCTCATTACAGAGATGCAAATCACCCATTATACTTAATTGGTAGTAGGCTTTCAGGCCTATACAGCTTGGAGTAAGACAACATGCATAAAGAGGATGATGACATCAAAATACTCATTTGTCTAATAATTCTGCACCCCCTGTAAAATGGGTCAAAATGTCTACTTTGCCCTTTTTAAAGGGGGAAAAAAATCTCAAGAGAGCCGTCCATGTGGGTGCCTTTGTTGCCTTCTGCCATGTTTTCATATATTAACACTGCAAACTGCGACTGCTGCTGCTTTTCCAGCCAATGAGCAGCATCACTGGGAGTTTTTCAAAGTGTAGTAATCAATTACGGTTTTAACGATAATTAAAATTTGAAACGATATTACTAATTGTTGGGAATTTTATCATGGTTAACCATTTTACCGGTAATCGTTACATCCCTACTGCACACACAACAGAGACTGTCCCACAATCTCGGCTGGAAAACAAAGCTGACAATCACCTACAGAAGACAAACAAGCTGGAAACAATCACAGGGCCGGATTCATCAAGATCCAAATTTGCGTGTAGGAATTTTCCCACGCAATCTGGAATGTTGGGCGAGGGGCTGAACCACGGTTTGCGAGTGATTTACTAAGAATGAAGGCAAATAATAGCAGGTACAAATGTGTTGGAAACGCCCCTGTATAAATCAGGTTTCGCGCGTTTCAAGGTTTGCAGCGTGGCGAATTGCGAAAGATGACAACGCAAAAGGAAATATGACGCCAGTCGCCAAATGAGGATGGGGATATTAAGAGGATGGAATAAATTGAAATATTTTGAAATAAGTATGATAATTATAAAAATTGATACAACAGGTATCTGTGCAAAGCCTCAGAAGTGTCCAGTTAATGAAAACATGGATCAGGAGTTGCTGAACAAATGAAAGTGACTGCAGCTTCGACATGGTCTCTATTACGCAGGAGGCGAGCACTTTGGCACAATGAGGCTCGCGCTGCCGGGTAATCCTGTGGTCCTGTCCAGGTGCCAAGTTAAAACGTGACATTGGCAAAAAGGGGAAATAAAAAGACACAATTAATGCAGCTTTAGTTCTCATTAAGCTCCAATAGGGTGCAAACTGTCATTTATCCAAAATATTTACACCCGTGTTAAATAGTGGTTTGCCGTATTGATTTTTATCAAATTTACTATGAGAACTAAATACGCTGCCCTCACTGCTCAGGAAAAATGATTTTGAATCAGATTTGTGCGTGTCCAGGATTGTCCCTCTCAGAAGTTGCAGCCTTTTGTGCATAAAGCTGCAAGTTTGCACCTGCTTTTCAGACGTACTAAAATAGATGCAAAAAACCAGCAAGGCAATGCACCTCACGGATGATAAATCGCCTTGCCAGTGCTTAATTAAAATATTTACATTTTCTCCTCCCATTACACGCACTATTGCGTGTAAATGCCCCATATTGCATATCCATTGCAGAAAAAGTACTAAAGGGGTATGAGGCGCTATTTAGCACATTTTAAAGACTGAACCCTTTTAGCACGCTGTCAATAGATCAGTTTGTACATTTTTTTGTGTGTGGAGTGAGATAGCTCACGTTTTTATACACACAAACCTTTGATAGATCTGGCCCTAAGTCATAGTGGCATGATAGGATCACACATACAACATAAAGAACTACTAAAAAAAATAAAAAGAAAGAAGAAAAACTGAGGCAGTAGTA
Organism: Atherinomorus stipes; assembly: GCA_023101725.1. Lineage (NCBI taxonomy): Eukaryota > Metazoa > Chordata > Actinopteri > Atheriniformes > Atherinidae > Atherinomorus > Atherinomorus stipes. The sequence goes on along the minus strand of JALJCO010013575.1, from coordinate 13,223 downwards.
ACTATTAGTACACACCCAAGAGAAAGCACAGTAACAGTGTCAACATGCAAATATGAGGGATAAAAAACGGGCGCTCTATGGTGAGTGTGATGGTCCAAGTACTAGGGCTGGGTGATATATCGATATGAAAAATATATCGATATATTTTCAAATGAGATATGGAATTGGACCATATCGCCCATATCGAGATATGGAGTTCAATGTGTTTGTTTTGTCTTTGTATATAAATGCTAACCTTACTAGGGTTTGTTACATTTAATTCTGTGTAATGTTCCTTACTTGCATGTGCGAGTATTATTACATACAGTATTTTACAGTATTTCTGTTTACATTTTATCATTCTTTGAACAGCTGAGCATTATTTCATCCAGTCGGTTTAAATTAAACTACTTGTAATGTCATATTTGGCTCTGACTGGAACAAAATATTTGCTCTCACTTTGCGATAAAAGTATCAAGATATATATCGCGTATCGATATTCAGCCTAAATATATCGAGATATGACTTTTGGTCCATATCGCCCAGCCCTACTAAGTACAACTGCATCTCTGTCAAGGGCCAGGGGAAAACCATGGGTAGGGCATGGACCCGAGTCGCCGCCCCACAGGGATGGACACGCATCCACCCAGAAGGTGGCAGGGGAAGGCCCCAGCAGGCCGAGACCCCTTCTAGCGCTGACCACCCAGGACAGGCAAAGCGAGGAACCCAGACCCCCACAGACCCAGGAGCAGCCCCCCTATCTAGACAGAAGGCCCGGCCGACACCCAGGAGGACTGGGCCACCCCAGCCCAGACGGCCACCCAGCGTGGGCCAGCACCTGCCCCAACGTCCTGCCCTACACCTCCACCCCCAACATGCACACACACATACACACCTCACCATCACACTCACTCCAAAGAGAAGTTTGTTTAACTGGATGTTTCCTGCCTGCATTACATTATGTAACTACAATAAAGATTACACATTAAAATCATGTTTGAAACATCATGGCTGCTGTTTCTGACATAAAGTAGAATCTGGGAGAATATTCTTTGCTTGGATTACAGGCTGCTGAGTCCCCACACCTTTCCTAACGTGTTGAATCAGACGTCCACTAAGATACCCCCCTGAACGAGAGGTTGGGTGGTCCACACTCCCCCAAATTATGGTTAAGAAGGATGGAAACAGCATTTATTTGTTTAACAAGACTTAATAAATCAGTTTTATTTACATCCTCTGATTGGAGGAGTGAACACACGGCAGGTCAGAATCTGATAACGCATTCTCACTCCCTGCTCTTTATGGACGCTTGGTCAGGCCATGTCCCTCTGTGTTCATGTATCAGTTATCCCCCTCTCATCTTTAAACACAGTCTCTCTTACAATGTTCTACAGCTTCCTAAACGTTGATATGAGATGGTGGAGGAGGAGCCTGTTATGGAATAGCATCTAAAATGTGCTCTGATCCTTTCATCGCTGATGTAGCTTATTTGTATGTTTGCAACTTTTAAGATCATTGGAGTTCAATTCCTGCATATTTTGTCCTACTGTTTTGATTACAAGCAGTGATTCAACCATCCATTTAAGATCGCACGCTCATTTTAGAATTTTTTTTTGTCATTTTTTTACCAAAGAAAAACGACTACTTTAATATAGAAGAAACACGTGGTGGACCAATTTGAATTACACAAAAATAAACTTTTTTTTTTTATCAAGTTGTTTTTTTTTCTTTTATATGCTATTCCAAAACACAGAACAGGTTCATCCACTACCTTCTCATAATAGCAGTAAGAGAGCTCTAACATTCAGTGACTGAGCCCTGTGCGTCATGAACTGATGCACTTTGTGCATTAATCAATGAGAAGAGGGGGTTTCCGACGCTGGAGCAGAGTGAGCCTGACCCAAGTGTCTAGTGACTAGCAAAGGAGTGAGAACGAGCTGGATCTGTTCCAACTTCTCACTGCTGATTTTCACCTTCCACAGATTTTTTCTTTAATGCTTAAACATGAAATGTCCCACATTTTCTTCAAAAAAGACCCAATGAGTCAGCTGTAAAGATTTGTTGATGGTTTCATGCTTATAATGAGCATTAGCTTAAATCAGTTTTAAATTTGATCTGCTGCCCACCTTTACACTCTTCAGTTAAAGCTGAGATCGGCTAAACCTAAACAAATTTACATTTTAGACTACAGCCTACATTGTTCACTAGTTCATTATAATCTTGGATTGACTTTGAGGAGTCATGACGAAGAGAACTGTAACGAAACATCTTCAAATAGTTTAAAAAAAGGATTATTACTGAATAACTGAATATGGGTATCTGCGCAGCATGGAGTGTCTCAGAGGGCCCCGCGGCCTCCCGTCATCCGGCCTACCTTCACGGTGGTCTCGGGCAGGTTCAGCGCCGCGGCCAGCTCACAGCGCCGGTGCCGCGACACGTAGCTCTCCCTGCGGTACTCCTGCTCCAGACGGGACAGCTGGTCCCGCGTGAACGCCGTCCGATGCCGCCTGCTCTGGTCGTGCAGGGCGCTGCGAGGGCACGAGCCCTCACACTCATCGCTGCTGGGCACGAGCTGCACGGAGGCGGCTGGCCGCACCGCAGCCTGTCTGCCTTCCGCAACTGAAATGACGCAGATCCACACAGAAAGGTTTGCGCCAGGCGGAAAATTTCAGACCTGATGACGTCATATAATGATAAACGCAAAAACTTTGACCGGAAGTTACTCCATTCTGCTTATTTTCCTGTCAGACCAGAATCACGAAGGTGAATAAAAAATTTGCTCCAAGCAGATGTCCAGCTCCAGCAGAAAAAACAAAAACAAAAAACAGAACCAAACTAACCCTGTAGAACCCGTAGACCCCAGAAGAATCCTGTTTCTATTTGTGAACATGCAAATAAATAAGGACATTTGATCACAGAGCTACTGTTTTTAGTCTGTTTTTTGTCCTTTTTTCAAAGAATGAACTACGAGCCAGTTCAAATTAGATCATTTTGTATTCTTTTTTTTAAAACGTGAACTTATAAACTTTCAAAAACTATGTGACTTATTTATCTATTTCAGGACCCAATCAAAGGCGGTAAAGAACGCAGATATTCATTTGCAGTTTCACAAATAAAATAAAGGTTCCACGAATTAGCAGCAGTGTTTTGAAGAATCGACATCCTCAGAGCAAAAAAGTCCAGATTTGAACACCCTCAGTTTTAAAGTTTTTCATCAGGACATGGTGACGTAATCACAGGCCACAAAATAAACAGTGGAATGGCCCTTTATGGATATTTTGCTATTCCAGCTGCAGCAGAATAAGGTATTTTTTTGGTTTCAACCTGAACATTTTCAGACACATTTTCAGCCGTATTCAGTTCAGAGGAAGAAAACAGATTTTTCGTCCATTATTAAAGTTTGTTACTTACGCATGAGCTTGTTTCTGCGTTTACGGGCTCCGGTATGTAAGCCTAAAATAATAATAATAATAATAATAATAATAATCTTTCGTTGTGTCTTCTGCTGCTGCTCTTCAGGTGAAGATGCTTCACGCAGACCGACACATACTTCTCCTCTAACCTCTGAACATACTTTTCGGTGAGGAGGTGTTCCTGTCTCTTCCACCTCCTCCTGTCTCCTCCACCCCTCCGCGGCCCTCAGATGGAGCGGTCCCGGCGCCGCGGCCCTCGGAGGTGTTGGAGGACTTGAGGACTTAAGTCTTTGGTCTTTTGTTATGGAGAATTAATGGGGCTCAGCCAGAGACAGCGCACACACCCTCTTTGTCTTCAGCTGTTTGATGTCTGCACGTCTGGAAGCTAATCATTACTTTCCCACAAACAGCGCGAGACGGAGCACGAGGGGGATTCATCATGTCCAGATGATTATAGCTGGAACAGCAGATTATTGATCTATAATAACACCGAGAGTTAACATCTACTGTTTAAAGGCAGACTACTGGTTTAATGTCTCTGACAGGTGACACCTGAGGGGGTTAATTTATTTAGCTAGATGTTTATTTTAGCTGGTCTTTTTTTTTTTTTTAAGGACAGACGCCCTCATCCAGTTAGCTGCTATTTATCCTGGGCCAACCCTTAAGTGTAGCTACAGCTGCTCTTTCTGACCCTGAAGCCTATATTTTGCTATTTATTATGACTATAATCTGCTCTGATTGGTAGTCCAGCACTTGCTGATAGAAAGGACCAGAACAGACAGACACCAGGTGGCTACACAGATTAATGGAGAAATTCATCTTTAGAAGACCGTATTGATAGAGAAAATGGTCAGATCATCAGGAAGATTCTGAAATAAAAGTTAGATAAATTAATAAAACTGAAATAATTAGTGTCAGCCAAGGGACAAACTCCACTGGAGAAGGTTGAAGCCCCGGAAGGGCCCTCAAAATTGCAGTTCCCCCCTCATTACCCCCTCATCCACTAGGGGATAGCCGCAAAAGGGAGTCAATCCCCAAACTCCCATGTTAAAAAGGCCAACTTAACAGAAAAAAGAAACATTTTTACAACCTGGTTAAAAAAAAAAAACATTTTAGGTTCAATGCAAGTTTACCTTCATGTCAACTGTGAGGTGAGGGGTGGGGGGAGGGGATTAAAAAAAAATATTCGAATAGATTCGATCTTGAAATTAGACGTAATTAGGGGCATGTCCTTTTGATTGACAGGCGGCAGACCAGTTGCCAGTTTTAGCCTTAGTGGCTAGTAGTTAGCTCCCTGCTTGCTCTCAGCAAAGGCCTTAGTTTTTAGCTGGTTAACAGCAAGTCTGAGTGTGCAACCATTACCTGTAGCCCACCTATCTTCATTCGTTCTTGTTCACTCCGAATGAGCTCGGTTAGCATTTAGGTCAATTTTGGTCATTAGCTCTTGGCTCTCTCATTCTTTTGTTATTCTATTGGAGTGACGATAACAACCACAATAAGATATGACAGCAATGATACCCACCACACAACAGGCTATACTTTCACATATAAAAGCATACCATACACCTTCTATTATTTCCCCTAAGAAGATAATTATTTTTGTCATTGTTTTCTTTTCTTTTGTCTATATCAGCTATAATAAAAACAATATTCATAATAGATTCTCAATGACTTTCTATCTACATCATTCTACCTAAGGCCGAATACATTCACCTTGCCATATAATCAGGATCCCGCTCACAATCTATGTTTGGTTTTTTGAATTCAAATTAAATCAAAAAAACTATAATGATTCAATACAAAATGAATATTCATGTACAACTCATCCCAGACCCACAGACACAAATACAACCAAACAGAAACAGACAGAACAAGGCATAACAGGCCCTAGCAGGCACCCCCCGGTCAAAAAACCATAAAACGGTAACATATGAAAAGATGGGAAAATGGTAAAAGAAGAAACTCCAAAATTGTATATTGTGAGATTCTAAAATCTATAATTCAAAATTTTGAAATTTTCTAAATAAAACCATACAAATTGCCCAAGTAATTATTAAAAAATAGCAAAAAAATATGTTCTAAAATAATTCAAAAATTCATCAGTTTTTATAGATTATTAACATATTATGATCTCGATAATATAAACCCAAAAAAATAAAAAGAATCGTATAAATTTAAAGTTCTAAATTGAAATATAGAAATTAAAATAATACAACATACATCCAAACACAGCTAAAACCCAAGAATCCAGAGTAAATCACAGAACTTGAGAATTAATCAATCTAAATTAAGAATGATCCATAAGTATAGAACTATAACTCCAGAAATAAAATTTAGACATTATTCAAAAATACTAAATTATAAATCAATTTTACTGATACTATCAGTTTATAATAATATTTATGTATTGTAATTGAATTCAAAAATATAAATTTATATAATAAGTTAATGTAAAGGTTAAAATGTAAGTGATAATATAAAATATTTTGTATATAATATTTTTAATAAAGTATTTGATATATTCAAAAAAATTTATAAAACTAAATTTATAGATTAAGAATCCAATGAATTTGTCAAAATATCCAAAGTAATTGATAAATGTATATGTAAGTAGTAGTTTAAGTTTTTAGTTAGTAATGATAATAAAATAATTATATTAATGTTAAAATAATACAATTAAACTCTCATAAATCTATATTAATAATCAATTAATGATCTTCTTCCACGAACATCCCGCGCCCTTCTTATGCCACCTTTCTGTGGATACACATTACAACACTCCACCATCCCATCTGACCCAAATCATATAAACCTTGATCTGTTCATCTTATCCAATTATGTCCGTCTAATATATTTAAATAAGGTGAAATAGAATAACTTTAGAGACCCTACCTACAGAACCCCGGATTTGAAAATTGGTGTTTTATGATATATGAAGTATCAAGTACATATTTATCTTATAAATTTTCAACTATAAAATTATATATTTAAAAATAAAAATTTAGATGTAAAAAATAAAGTGATAATGGCATTAACAATAATAGCAGAAATTTGCTACTATGTGACTTTTTTCCTAGTTCTTATTTCTTTTTTATATTTTCTAATATTATACATTAGATTATATACTAGTATAGATTATATAGTATTAAATATTTCTATTTTTTTATATTATATTTATTATAATATATTATATATTATATAATTAATTAATTAATTATTAATATTTGAAACTATATTTTATAAATTATTATATCAATATATCAGATAATAATTAATACATCAAATCTTTGATCTTTTTTTGAATTATCAATTTTAGAATTTTTAATGTAATATTGACCTGTAGGCTACTCGACGGCTTTGAGGGGTTACAGGAAGATTCGAAGAACGATCCACAGGTGTTTAAAATGATACCCTTAGATATATCTACTATCCCTGAATAAATTACCAGTAGTCACAACAGAAAAAAAAGAAAAATACAAAGAGAAATTGAAATAATAAATATAAAAATTAAAAATATTAATTTTATATATTAATTTAATTTATAAAATTTAATAATAGATATATAACTATTTAAATATGTATATTTATATATGTAAATGTATGCATCTATTTTCCCACCTTTTTGCGCACATTTTTACATTTAATTTTAGAGATTGTTGATATTTTATATTTGGTATTAATTATATATCGTCTTCTAATATTAATTAATTTTATATTTTCTATTATTCTATATTTTATCTTTAATATTTTTTAATCTTTGTATTTTATCATCTCTCATACTTTAAAAATAACCTTTCTCAGTAGATAAAAATATATGGAAAAATGTATATCCCCACTTCTAAATTTCTGAAATTTCAGTATTCCTATTTTTTTTAGTGTACAAATATTGATATGCCTTCTCAGTGGAAGTCTATTTCTATCCCATCTAAATCATCACCTCTTTTCTACTCCCATATAAAAAATCAAAATAAACCCACTTACAGTTTATATTCCAAGTTCATTTTTAATTGCACATCACATTTAAAGAATAAAATAAATCAGTGCACATAAAATTATAAAACAAATTCACATTCAAGAGAAACATTAAAAAAAATTCAAATAAACAACCTCTTTAACCACCTTTATTTAGCTATTTAGGAGATCTTTTTCTTTTTTTTTTTTTGAAAAAATTCTCTTTTCCTTTTTTTTTTTGAAAATTAATCTTCTCTTATAATTATTTGAGAATTTTTTTCTTTTTTTCTTTTATTTTTACCTCTTTTAAAAACCCCCCAATCTTATTTTTTCCACCATTTTCTTAATTTTTCCCCATTTTCTTTTTTTTTATTATAATTATATATTTTTTCTTTATCTACTTATATTACCCATCAAGCAAAATTCTTCCCCCCCCCCACTTAATGTGTTTTTTAATTTCCCTCAAAACTTTAATATTTTTTCTTGAAGTTGAGAAAATCTCAGAATTTTTAGAATTGTACACATTTTTAGAGGAGCCTGTGAAATTCTATATGTTTTTATATATTTTAGCATTATTTTTATTATTTTTATCCTATAGAATAATTTCTTTCCATTTAGTTTCCAGTGACAGCACAGAGTTGTTGTTATCCCCCCCCCCCCTGGTAATTACATTCTTAAACAGTCTTTTTCTTGAAAGCGTTGCGTGAATATTTGTTGTTTATTAAAACACTCACTAAAATTGGTTTGTGTTATTTCGGTGACATTGTTACAACTGTGGTCCAGATTTTTCTCGTTTGTACTGCAGTTGCAGATGCTCACAAACTGGCTGTTGGGGAAATGTCAACTTTTTCCAAGTTGGTGCAGCTGAAACACCAGCAATCTGGTAATGACGTCACCAATTCACATCTGCAGGATTTAACTGGAACATACTATGAGAAGCAAACGCTCAAGTTTCTGTGGTTCTCATTTGCTTCAAAGATGCATCACAAATTTAGTCGGCCTAGTTTTTGTTTATACTCCTCAAATTGAATTTTAACCTGCAATTTGGCAGGTGTTCCTTCAGAGAACGATGTGATGGAATTTCTCCACCCAGTCTTTCTTACTATTGGTAAATTAAGGTTTTTGGAAAGAAGAAAGAAGTTAGTTGTTGACTGACTGCTGTGGGAGACCTGGTGTAGTGTTGAAATGAGCACCTCTGCCAAAGGATGCATTTTATGGTTTCTTGGCAGGGCTTATTTTAACACCACCAGGCCTCCTGTGAGTTCTTTGGGATGCAGGAGGGGCCTATGGCAGCACTGCTACTCGTTGGTCTTGGTTCACTTGCAAACGGACTATCAAGAGGACCAAAAAGAAGGTGATATATGCCAACCGCCATAAAACATCAAGAAAAAGAAGTAGAAGGAAGTGTCGTAGAGTATTGTTTGCATAGGAGTAAAACTACAGATTCAAGATTCAAGATATGCTTTTATTCTCAGGGAGGCAATTGCCCCCCCCGCCCTCCCCCCCCCCCCCCCCCCCCTCGGCCCCCCCCCCCCCCCCCCCCCCCCCCCACGCCGGCCCCTGCATTTCTGCGAACTGCCGAGGAGCGGCGCCGTGCCCGCGGGCGTGGTTTAGCCATAGGCAATTGGTTACACAGCCAGCGTCAATTACAAGAAGATAACACAGAATGCACAAGTTAAAAGACTAAGATAAACACAGAACAAGATAATTAAGAACCACAAAAAAGACAACCTTGTTTAAGAGGCCAATGGCCACACAGAGAAGAGTTTTTAAATCTGTTAGTCCTTGCCCGAGGCACCACAAATCTGCAACCTGAAGGAGCAGGGGAAAGTGGGCATGAAGAGGGAGACTTTGGTGTGTATGCACAATATAAAGCTGAACAATAGTATTATAAAGATGCACAATATTATTGGCCCAGTATTGGTATCGGCAATATATGCTTTAAAGGAATAGTACACCCACAGAATGATGAGCGTTCATTTTCTACTCACCATCATGCTGAACAAGACTGTGGAGCACTTTTTTAATATCTCAAATGCAGCCGGAGGTCGGACAGGTTTTTGTTTTCCCCCAACTTTTATATGCAGTAATGGAGTTCACAGGCGACTGAACCAAAAAGGTCCATAAAAGTCCACAAAAACGTTGGCAATATTCCTCCGTACTGCTCGTCCAATGTAATCCAAGTCCTTGAGCAGGTGGCATCCACAATTTACTCAAAACAACATTTAGTATATTTTTTATAGCCTAAACAATACTACACTGCACTTTCTATTTGTGCGTTCATGCAAGTTCATGACACTACAGAAGCCGCAGTGTTTAGCGCCTACTCTGCCGATAATGCAAGCATTAAAGAAGAAATTCGCTGTTGACATTGGGCTAAGAGCGAATGAGCTGTGGGCAAACCAGTACAAACACAAGAGGATTTGGCTATTGATTACAACGTTTGTCTGCCACGGCTTCTGTAGTGTTGTGAACTCGCAAAGGTGCGCTTTGCGGCAGCTAGATGTAGCACGTTTAAGCTTCTGTATAAAAATATACTAAATGAAGTTGTTTCGAGTAAATTATGGACGCTACCCACTCAGAACACTTGGATTACATTGGACTGAGCAGTATGGGGAATATTGAGAAAGTTTTGTGGACTTTTATGGGCCTTTTTGGTTCAGTCGCTGGTGAACTTCATCATATGAAAGTTGGGGGAAAACAAAAACCTGTCCAATCTCCGGCTGCATTTGAGATATTAAAAAAGTGCTCCAGAGTCTTGTTCAGCATGAGTGGGTGAGTAGAAAATGAACGCACATCATTCTGTGGGTGTACTGTTCTTTTAAAACTGGGTTTTGGATTTTGGCCATTCCACCGATATAATTAATAGGTACTGCTTGGTGATGAATCCGAGTAACTTTGTTTTTTTGTTATTTGTTCTGTTTTGTTGTTCTTTTAAAAAAAAATCTGTGTGATATGGGAACGTCATTAGGCCACGCCCTCTGTGCGACATGATTTTCCACAGTATCAAAAGGCAGAAATGGCGACTTTCCTCCTGGATCGGTAAGCTAACTTGTTTGCTAATGTGGCTAACATTTGCTGTCAGTTATAAACTCCTCTGCATTACAGATCTGGGCATGAAAAAGTTCCTCCTTTTTCTGCCAGAAGTGGCTGAACGATTTGTCCCGCGACGACGTCATCACCTACGGTGTCCAAACTTGGCGTGAGGAAACGTCCTTGTTCCTGGCGTTCATTTATGCTCTGAAGTCATTTCCCCTGCGCACACAGGCATTTCTCTGTGCGATTGAATTAGCAGACAAGTGGCTGGTAAGTGGCTGGCAGTCGGCAGAAAGGGGAACTTTTTCATGCCCGCATCTGTACATGTTGGACACGTTGCAGGCTGCTGGTCACTTGCCGTATCAGCAGCGAGCTTGGCAAACCAGCGACTGGAGTTGTTTTTCTGCCTTTGCAACTACAACCCAGACACACGTGATGTCACTGTTCTGTCCGTATTCCATATTCAACCTTTAAACCAGACTGCTTGATTTGCGAGTCCCTGACCGAGTCCCTGGATTATCCTGGTGTGAATGCACCCAAAATACTTGTTTCCCAAGTCACTATCTTTGTCACCAGGGCCAGCTTTGCCAGCAGGCAACACAGGCGGCTTCCTTGTGTGCCATCCGCTGGACAAGGCGCAAAATTGGAGAATAATGATATAAAAACATTTAAATGTATATATGATGAAATACACTCTCTATACATGCTCAAAATTTTCCTCCGAAAGAGATGAAAATAAAACCTCAATATTTAAATTCTTTGCAATGACCTGGCTGCATGACCTGCTTCTACTTTGATGTATGTTTTGACCATGAAGGATGATGTAGATGGGGTGGTTAGTACTGTGGAAGAACGTCGGTTGTGTTTAAAATTTTCAATGACCGAATGATGAAAGGAACATAAAAACCATCGGGAGCAGCTTTCCGAAAGCAAAGGGTAAAAACGAGCCCAAAGCAAAGGTATGTGGGCTGAGCTGGACGCCCTATGCGGGGGAAAGAGAGGGAGGGGGTAGTTACCAGTGGGGCTCATCTCATGTAGCAGTTCATAATGACAAAAGCAACTTATCAATATGCTATGAAGCGTCTTTCAGGAAGTGAAGAAAAGGGGCTCAGTGCAGAGGTATGTTCTTTCTCCCAACATTATAAGCTTGTTTAGCTCGTCAGATGCTTTTTCCTCACCATGCTGCTGCTGCTGTGGGACAGGTTACTATGTAACTGGTTCAGCCTCATATAACAGCTGCTGATAATCATTCATTCATTTTGACACCACTTATCCAGTTCAGGGTCGCAGGGGTTGCTGGAGCCTATCCCAGCTATTATCTGGGTGAGAGGCGGGTACACCTGGACAGGTTGCCAGTTTGTCGCAGGGCACTGCAGATAATCAATGTTGTTTAATATAGGCTACTGTAGGCCATCAAATTTTAGTCTGTCAACTGCAGCTGCAAGTTGTACTATAGCCTCCAGTTCCAGGTAAATCTACATCTGTCCACATTCACTGAAAGTCCTGCATGCCTCTGGAAAAGGTCTGCAACCTTTTCAAGAGCCATTTTCAGCCTCAAACCAGCAATAAAAGTTGTTCCATGTCCTTTTGAAAAAAGGCAGCTTATCTTTTTTTTTTTTACTTTATCTTTTAAATAAATACTTACTGCAGAAAATATGCTGTCATTTAAAAAAATTCAGTTTTATTTTCACTTTTAGATTTTGTAGTAAAAAAGAACTTGCAGACAGAGGATAGATACATTTGCTTTAATCTGATTTTCTTCAATGGGACTCAACAGTATAAAAATTATTATATAAATAGAAATGTAATGTGGGGAAAACCCCCAGTTTACAAGCTAATGATGAGAGATAGATTTAAAACATATTAGCCTACTGGTACTTTTAGTGTCATTGCGTTGTGGAAATTCAACGCAATTATTCCAGGGGGGGAAAACTGCTAAAAATCTGTTACCCCTGTTTTCCACCAGGAGCAGCAGGTGTGCGAATAGAACCGAATTTTCGAGAAAAAAATTCGGCGGCCATCTCAGCAGATGAAATCTTTCCCACCAGGCCTGAAGCGCCGAGTGCGCAGCGCACGAATTGGCTTGTGCAGCCATCGTTTTGGCATCAGGTCTAATTTTTGCCCTTGCCCCAGTCGAAATTGTGACGTATGGCAAGAAGTGGGACGTAAACAGTAGAGAATTCAGTCCATCTCCAAAGTAAGAACTCATTTCAAAATAAGCGGCTGGAGCAAGCAATGATACAAAGGTACATCTGGATGTAAGTAGGAGATGAAGACGTGTGAAGGACGTGGGGAAGCCAGGGAATCGTGTCAATAAACCTATTCACATGTGCACCAATGGTTTGATTATAATAAGATTTCTTGAGTTATCTGATTTTTGGTTTGCATGTAGAGGGGCTGAAGGAAGAACACACATACACAAGAGAAACAAGAGGGTGAGGGACGGGTCGGGTTTCATTCCAGGTACACGCCACACATGAAAGAGAAAACAAGGGCGATTGGGGTGTCAATACATCTCAGCACATGCACAAGGTAAACAAGGGGGGCGGGGGCTACACACAGATGACACGAGGACTTCATAGCTCAGTGCTTCGGGTCCGTTGAAAATGCATAGGCGCCCAATCGGATACAAAATTCGAGAGCGTAAAAAAATCTATTCTATCCATATTCAGTGGGTAGCGGGCCTTATTATTAAAAATGTTATGTTTACACGGATATTTCAAAATATTAGTTGGTCCTTTTTGTCAAAGTTACAATAGCCATTGTGGAATGTCCAAAGAGTCATTTGCAGCTTCATTACTGCTATGAACTGTATGTAGTCATCACTAGCATTAGTAAATTTCA